>JAOTRS010035004.1:0-10174 GCA_028565755.1 Dinotopterus cunningtoni
CTGTAATGTGACAAAATGTGGAAAAGTTCAAGGGGGCCGAATACTTTTGCAAGCCACTGTATATATATATATATATAATGGATCTATATGTGTGATTAATTATCATGGTTAAATCATCATTATTCATAACAAAATATGCTTTGCATGTACATTAACAAAATGTCCATTGGAAAAGGCTATGTTGATTAAAAGCTATGTTGTTTACGATGTCTGGTGTAAAATTGATTTTGCTGTTTATCATATGAGCGGCACGGTGGCTTAGTGGTTAGCACTATCACCTCCAGGGTACAGGTTCGATTCCCTGTCTCTGTGTGCATGGAGTTTGCATGTTCTCACCATGCTTGGTGGGTTTCCTCCAGGTTCTCTGGTTTCCTCTCATAGTCCAAAGACATGCAGATTAGGCTTATTGGCATTCCCAAAAAATTTGCCCATAGTGTCTGAATTAGTGTGTGCCCTGTGATGGGTATGGCACCCTGTCCAGGGTGTGCCCCGCCTCGTGCCCTAAGTTTCCTGAGATAGGGTCCAGGCCCTCACAACCTTGTCTATAGGATAAAGTGGTATAGACGGTGAGTGAGTAAGTGAGTGTTTATCATATGATCACCATTTCTCATGATCAGCCTTATTGTCAGAGGTGAAAGTAGTTTTAAATTCTGCTGAAAAGAATAAACCATGGAGGTGGCGGCTAGTCCAGTAAATCTCATAAGAAATGTAATCAAAGCTCTATGTTCTTCCACACATACACCAAGTAGTTCCTCTGATAAGGGTTTAGAGAAGGATTTGGGGTTCAGCCTTGTGTTCGAAGCTAGTTCATTTTGTTGCTCGTTTTAGCAATAAACAAAGAGGTGATGAACTTGTCATTATGCTGGAGGAAGCTCACGCCCATGTTAACTTGCAGCAGCAAATGATCAGAGGTTCAGCGGTAATTCGGAACGACTTAAAAGCAGTTACTAAGGAGACAAAGTGTTGTTTAAGAAGACATAGCGTTATCTGATGAAACATTATTTTCTTGCTGAAAGTGCTTCCATGACTGATTTTGAAGATTGGTTTTGGCAGGCGGGTGCTCTCCCACCTTTCCTGTACTGCGTCGCACCACTGAAGCTTACAGCAGCACACGGTACCCAACCATACTGACTTACATTATCCCATGATCACTGTAGAGTTAGCACATAAAGGTAACACATACAGTAAGCATAAAGCATGGACAAGTGTATTACTTATTCCTGTATCATGTGTAAGCTGTTAAATGATGGCCCGAAACACTTCTTGCACCCAACTGAACTTACAGTATGTGCGTGTGCGCCTATCCCAGACACGCTTACTTCATGTTGTTACAGCTGCACTCTCCTGTATTCCTGACTCAGCCATCAGGTGCTTTCATCCTTCAGCTTCTCTTCTTTGTTTTTTTTTCTCTTTCCTCCTTGATTCCTCCTTCCCACTCATTTTTTTTTCCAGCTTGCGGTCAACTGAGCATGGTGGTGGATATGCACAAGTTACATGGCAGGAGCATTGAGTTGATTGGCAGGACAGGCAGAGGTTGACTGATGATAAGCTCTCTTGGACGCTCAACAGCATTCCACAGGCTCTTTGTCTAGGTCCTGCTCTTAATGCATATTTTTTAACATCGCTGGCCATGAACATTTTTTTTTTTTTTTGGGTGTGAGTATTTGTTTTAAAATACCATGTTGGCCAGTTAATTAAAGAGTTTGGATGCTCCTCAGACAACTGTGCTCTGATATATGTGTCTGTGTGAAAGAAGCGGTATAATAGAAAAACGTTTGCCAACATAGAGCATTCAGGACTGTCTCTCACTCTCTCACTCAAGTATGACTTTTATATAAATTGTATACAGTACTTACAGTATGTGTATCTAAGTGTGACTTGCTTGGCATATTAAAAATCAACACTGTCAGTATTGTGTGTGCACTCACTTGTTCAGCTTGTTCAGGGTTGTCTGTTTATTCTCTTTTGCTCTGGGGAAAAAAGAGACATATCAGGGCACGTTGTTGTCCCTGGGTACATATGAAGCTCATGTGTAGATGTTTCCCAGAAGTACAGCTACCTACCGTACAGATTACGTCAGTTTCTAATTAAAACACACTCACGTAGCGTGCCAAATGCTGAGGTAGAACCCCTGCGCTATTCCCACTTTGTGTATTTTCTTACTGCCTTGGAAACCAGTTCTCTGTGGAGGAGATGGATATGTGTAAACACAGCCAAGTTCAGCCACACACACACACAGGTACAAAAGATAAAATAAACGAATTATTACATGCCCATTACAATACACTTACTGTCCACTTTATTAGTAACAGCTGTACACCTGTACGTTTATGCAGTTCTTTATTCAGACGTTGCAGCTGTGCAATACAAAAAAAAACAAAAAAAACAAAAACAAACAAAAAAAAAACACAATGCATGTGACTGGAAAATAAACGAATATGTAGGTGTTCAGGTGTACAGTGGGCAGAGAGTGTATGTTCAGGTTAGGGGTATTTTATAAATCACCCATAGCTAAGACAAACTCACAAAATCTTGAACACTCATTACATTTTCCGTGCCCTGCCAAGATCCAATCAGTGGAATGTGAACCTCTCACACACATAGGGAGAAAAACTTGAATCAGAATGTTCTGGGCAAAGAACAGGACAGGGAAATATTTTTCTTTGACTGTCCCAAGTTCATCTGTTTAAATGTATTGAAAAGTGAAATTACAGTATTGACAAACCAGCATCAAAACAAACCCTGACATTTTATTAATTTCAGAAAGATTCCCACAATCAGCTGTTAGCTATTTTGCCAAAAAAAAAAAAAAATTCAACAGATTTTTCAGATGTTTTTTTCTCCCTTTTTTCTTCACCCACTAGCCATTTTTCCCTCTTTAACTCTTGGCTCAGGCCTTGGATGATTGCTGAGGTTTGGCTGGTACCTTTGACCGGGTCTGGTGGCAGCATCCAAGCCGGCCAGACCACCAGGACTTCTTGAGTGTTTGTCTGTCTTTGCCAACAGGAAGTACGAGGTATGGAGGGAATGAGTTCAAGTTAGTGCACCAGGAAATAGGGCAAGGTAAGCATCAAAATGGAACATGCAACTGATTTATGCTTAAGGTATGTACAAGTACCATAAATTGCTTCAGAACATAAAAATATTTGGAGTTGACCCTTTATAGAGATCTTTGGGAAAATACTGTACTAAGTGGGCCCACCCAACCACTCCCTTTCAGCCCACATTCTTTAGTACTCTACAGAAAATACACACCCAAAAACACAAAACAAAACCAAAAAAAAAAAAAAATCCCATAGGGCCATATGATACCCCTGTAGAATGTTCCACCCCGATTGTGTAGGCTGTTCACTGTATTTCTCACAGTTTATTAATTTCTTATCCTAACATACAGTAATCCTTAAAAAAAAGAAAAGTTTTTTATTTCCTTGAAGCTACAATAACAATCAAACAGAAGCCTTTTCTAATGAAAAAGTCACATAAAATACTGTGGAACTTTTGTGTGGGATTGGAACAACACAAATGTCTTTGGCCATTAGATGTACTTTATTTCTGTACTGTGTCATAGGCTTGACAGCCACACCACACGATGTAATAATGAACGTAAGAGCCCTTGTGCAGAACTTCGGAGGGGGTCAGTGTATTTTGAGAGTGCGACAGTGATTATGGGCACTTTTGGGAAGATCTTCCCATTCAAAGATAACGTGGGTTTATTAATGGAACTCAAGAGGAACAGAAATTATACTAAAAACAAAACTTAAAGCTTCCTCTCCTCCTCAAGGCAGGATTGTGCTTTAATAATTGAAATATTAAACTCTTTTCTTTATCTTTTACTTTTGTTTGGGGCATGCTTATCGCATAATGTGCTGCTTTCTCTTTCTTCAGATGCTGACTTTTCTTTTCTTCGTCTTTGTCTTGACCTTGGCCCTATTACTGGAGTAACATGCTCTCATACCTGATGCTACCTAACGATCGCACATTGCATGCTGGTTTTCAGGGGCTTAAGTAGACATGTGGGCGGGTGTGGCTCGTCTCTTCTGATTGCCCCATGGCAGCATCGCCTAGCAAATGCATGTGAAGGTGACCGTGGATCTGAAATCTGCAGTGGAGCCCTCCCCTGCATATCTGCTCCCTGCGAGATCGGCATTGTTACAATTTATCGCTGTATGCTACAAATGTAAGTGAAAAGGGACAGTGATATCTATCTTTTTAAGCACAACATACCTCAAACAAGTGGTCGCGATTGCTTAATCAGGTTAAGTTCAACACAAGTTCAACATGATTAGCAACAATTAACATGATTATTAACATGGCTCAAAATTTTCCCTACTCAAGGGTTGAGCAGAAGAATAATTATGCTCTGTATGGTAATCTGAACATTTGTAAATTTGGGCATTTTCTGTTATATAAATATCTAAAAAAATACACTTTTTTATTAAATTAAAATATTTCACTTTTGCACAGACCACATAAGTGAATACATAAGTAATATATTTAAAGTCATTCTGACTCAACTATGATTGTTAAAAGTCAACTAAACTTTTTTTTTAGTAATTTGCATTTCATTTAAATCCCAAAAAAACACAAATATCTAAATGATAAATGTCACCATAAAACCATTTGTTTTTATACATGGCCTGATTTGTAGGTTACAGACTAATAAGCTGTGGAAGTCTCGTGCACTCAGCAGCATGTTGGGTGTAACGCGTTACAAAGTAACACGTTACAGTACTTGGTTTACTTTTTTGATGTAGTGAGTAATCTAACGTGTTTGGTCTGCCATTTAAGTACTCAGT
The DNA here is from genome assembly GCA_028565755.1 of Dinotopterus cunningtoni. Classification (NCBI taxonomy): domain Eukaryota; kingdom Metazoa; phylum Chordata; class Actinopteri; order Siluriformes; family Clariidae; genus Dinotopterus; species Dinotopterus cunningtoni. The sequence continues at coordinate 4,797 of JAOTRS010035004.1, forward strand.
TATTTGGTTACTTTTTCAAAAATGTAATCAGTTATTTAGACAATTTATGTAATCCGTGACACAGACAGCAATCATTCCCAATCCCTTAGTGTGTGTAAAAGTCGTCCTCGCCCCGCCCCCAATAACCTGCCCCCCTCTGTTATACCCCTATCTCACCTATGCGGTTTGACTATGCGAGCACCGACCAGCGGAAAAATGGAAACCTAATCACAGCGCCAAAACTCGCAGTCTTGATAAACTGTACTGACAGCTACTGCGCGAAACCGCGTACGTAAGATAGTGGTATTAGTAGTTAACAGATTATGGGCCAAATTTCGCTAAGTAATGATGGTAGAATAATTATAAAGGTCTTGATTAAAACAACATGCATGAGCAATCACAAAGAAGTTTTCATTTTCTGCAATGGAAAAGTACTCTAACTAGTTACTTTTATCAGAAAGTAACACTGTAATGTAACTTATTACTTTTTAAAGACAGTAATTTTCATCCTGCCGAACTAAAAAATCTGGCAAATTATTTTCCTCAGGCTCAGAGTTTTATATAACCTATATCTTTTCCTTCCTGAAAATCACTTTATATCCTCGCTTCACAAGCTTTGTACAAACATATGTGTTTGGCAAAACACAACAGTGAACGACTGCAATTCATAGCAAAATGTGACATATCCATAAACAATCTAATTGTGTTCTGTTAACTTTTGGAGACCATTGAAGCCAAGAAAAAAAGGATGTTTACTGCAGTTTGTTCCAGCAATTTGCAGTTCCCTCAGCTGCAAATCGGACTTCATAGACTTTTACAAGAAACATAATAAAAATCATCTGATCATAGTGAGTCTTAGCAATATGCAAACTAAACTTTAAATAAACAACAACATATAACTTTTTTGACCATGCCAGTATTTATTTACATATATAAAACATGCAAAATACTAAGTAACCCCCATGATTCAATCATATGTAGCGCCACCATTAGTAGCAATAAATTGAAGTAGTCATTTCCTGTCTCTCACTTTCAAATTTTGGAGGAATTTTGGCCCAATCCTTTTTACAACACAGCTTTAGCAGCATTTACTTATTGACAGCTCTCTTTAGGACCCACCACAGCATTTCAATTGGGTCGAGGTCTGTACTTTGACTAGGCCATTCCAAATCCTTGATGCTTTTATTTGTCAGCCATTCTGATGTGTAGATTTATTAGATCAGTAAATTTATTGGTGTGCTTCGGGTTATAGTCCTGTTGCATTACACAATTTCAACCAAGCTTTAGTTGTCAGACAGGTGGCCTCATGTTTGCCTCTGGAATACACTGGTATACAGAGGAGTTCATCGGCGACTTATTGACTGCAGGGTGCCCAGGTTCTGTGGCTGCAAAAACAAGCCTAAATCATCACCCCTCCACCACCGTGCTTGACAGTACACTCTCGAGAAAAAAAGATACACAGTGGATCAAATGTTCCTTGAAGAACAGTTTTGTACCTTTTCGATAAATATATCCTAAACGATGGAAATGGAAATGACCTCTTATGATACATTTTTTTTTAACCTTTTAAGGTACAACTGGATTTAAGGTACATACGTGTTCTAACATAAAGGGTACAGAATGTTCTGGACAGTGGGAGGAGTTTAGCTGTACCTCAGAACAACACTGAAAATTCAACAGAGAACAGAGTAGGAGAATCCAGCAAGCTGTTACAGTACCATGAATAAGTCTTATATAATCCTTATTCTAAAAATACAAAACTTTTTTTTATTTTTGCTCATTTTGGCTAGCTTTGGCCAGCTTATATGAAACGTTGTCTTTCAATGTCACTTGCATAGTTTAGGGTAGCATGTACGTAGATAACACTGTTAATCATGCTAACATACTGCCTTTTGGAGCTTAGCACAAACATGTTAGCTCCTGATGACTAAGCTAATTCCTTATGTAGATTACAGATGTTTGTCAATATCAGCAGTGGTAAAAATGTTCTAATGTATTTTACTCAGTTTTAGATAACGTTAGCTTACAGTAGCTATTTGGTTTAGTTTTTAATGGTTCAGAAAAGACCTCTGATGATTGAAGGTACATAACTGTTCTAACATGAAGAGTACAGAATGTTTTGGACAGTGGGAGGAGTTTAGCTTTTCCTCAGAACAACACTGAGACTCCAGGAAGCTGTCACCATGGGTGAGTTATTCTCATATAATACTTATTCTGATACTATAAAACTGATATTATTTTTCCTCATTTTGGCTAGCTTAGGCCAGCTAATAGGAAACATTGTCTTTCAATGTCACTGACATAGTTTAGGGTAACATGTGGATAACGCTGCTAATCATGCTAGCATACTGCCCTGAGCTTAGCACAAACAGGTTAGCTCACGATGACTACGATAATGCCTTATGTAGATTACAGATGGTTGTCAGTATCAGCTGTGATGTAAATGTTCTAATGTATTTCACCCCATTTTGGATAGCTCTAGGTAGCTATTTGATTTAGTTTTTGGTTATGACACTGCTATCTGTAATGTTATTCAGCACAAACACTTTAGCTCCAGGTGGCTAAATTCAGCCTGATATTCAGGTAAAAAAAGTATAAGTTGATGTATGACATTACAAAAGCTTGTGTTGTCTTTATGCATGGTCATTATTAATTGGTGATGAAGATAATATACGTTAGTTTATTTTGTTGTGCTATCATGCTCATGTTGTTGTTTGTTTTTCATTTTTTATAAAGTTTTGACAGTGAAAATGATCAGCCACCTGTTTGATAGAAAGCAAATGCAAACAAGCAGTTTTACCCTGAATGTGTGTTTTTATACAGCCATATAAATACCATAAATTAGCCTTCTGTGTATCATCTAAGTTAATCTTAGTTAGAAAATGTAAATGAATATATTGTTTTCTGTGAATGAGTGAGCAGGATGATTGTCACATCATTTTGAAGCCACCAATGTCTTGTACACAAATGTTATGAACGTGGTTTGTGGCTTTATTTCAGTGACTTATTTTTTTTGTTGTTTTCAATAACCACGCATAACTGTAATTTTCTCCAAAATATAAACTTGTACATACATGCTGCTCACATATTACTGTAGCCCAGTTTGTGCTGAATACAGAGTAAGCCATTTCCATGTCCATACACAAATGTGAGGACATGTCAGAACTTCCTCAGAGCCTCAAAACATCTGCAGAACCCAATGAGATTTATTAAATTAGCTAATTTAGCTTTTCATCCAATGATGTAAGACATTTGCAGACATTTTAATTTATTTAAAACAATTAATGACCATAATATTAAGTATATTGTGCATGTAGCATTTTACTATCCACTGAACACGATAACTTTTAGCTGGGGATAGCCACATCTGTGATTCGCGAAGTTGCTTCAGTTGTTTAAGAGTTTTCCAGATATGTACTGTATAATTACCAGTTTGTGGACATCTTGTTACTGTGTTTTTGATGTATTTTATTTAATTTCTGCTCTGAAGGAATGTTGGGTAATGCAATGGTATTTTGTGAAAAGTGATTATTTTTTTAAATGTTTTCACACAAAACACAAGGACAAGTGGGGATACTAACTTTTAATCATGACTGTATGTTAAAGGACTGGTGACACAAAGTGGTAGAGGTGCTGATAATGCATTGCTGATGATGACAAACCTAATTCGATACATTGTAACTGAACTTATGTTCACTTTTGATAATGATATTCAGGATAAATCCTTGTAATCCAAGGGATTAACAATGCTTTTTTTTGTGTGTGTGTGCACCAAAGCGCAAATGTTTCTTATTTAAACTCAACCAGAATATTATTGGTAGTTGATCTTGGGTTTTTGGCTGCTCCCACCAAGAGGTCGCCACAGCGGATCATCCGATCCACACACAACTTTTTTCAAGCCAAAAAAATTCATGGATTTATCTTAACTTACTGTTTCTGATACATCATATATACTATTAACAATGTTTAGTATACATTTTAATAACCTAAAATAGTATAATTTTTGTACTTATTTACTTGCATCACAGTTCCTTATTGCATCACAGTTCCTTATTGCATCACAATATAAGCCTTATCACTAAATATACATATCATATGACCTTCAAAGTAAATACTTTGGATGTGTGTGTAAAATATTCATCCTCCTAATTATCAAGATTCAAACAAAGTACAGAAAAAATACTTATGAATTTGGATACAAAAAATAATTAAATAGATAAGATAGCAAGAAGATTCCACAAAATAGGGAGCACAGCATTGCTTAGAAACACATTATTGAAGTAGCCTAATAATATTACATAGGTACCAACACTGGGCTGAGGTGTGGTCAGGGCAAAACTTGAGCCACAACGATGAATATAGCACTGAACTGTTAAAAGGCAGGAGGTAAAACAATAAAAGTTAGGAAGTTAAGCATCAAATGGGAAGCATTGTTACAGAAGTCTTGTCTTTTTCCTATAAACATGCTGCATTTGGTCGGCATGGTGGCTCAACTGTTACCTCACACCACCAGAGTTGGGGGTTTGAATCTCATGTGTGGGCTGTGTGGGCTGTTCCCATGTGCTTTGTGGGCCTCTTCTAAATACTCTGGTCCCTTTCCCAGTGCAGAAACTTGTTTTGAAACTTAAAACTTGTTTTGAAACTCAAAACTTGTTTTTTTCTGTAGTGAATACAGTGTGCCCCCGATCTTGAGCATTTTGATAAGTGGTATGGAAAATAAATGAAAATGATGAGTGTTCTAACTTTTTTAAATTTATATTAATTCTAATCATTCTTCGTTCATCATTATATAATTTTAAAGATTTTTTCCCCCACAATAATGACAAAATTCTTTTCAAGATTATATTTTTTTGCACATTCTTACCATTGATTTTACATTCTTCATGTCCAAGGGTGAGAAGTACAGCACATACTGTACAGTATTACATAATAAGATATACACATTTTAAGATCACTTCCTTAATATTGGAAACTAACCTGCAGTGAGACTGTTATGAAATATAATAATGGAATGTAAATAAAACATGACTCCATTCTTAGCAAACGTAAGTGGTCCTCAGAATTTCCCTATTTAAATTTCCCTGATTTCAGTATACAGTGTAACAAGCATAATTCGTTCCGGAAGTGGACTCGTATTCCAAACCACTCGTAAACCAAATTTAATTTCCCCATAAGAAATAATTGAAACTCAAACTATTCGTTACACAGCCCAAAAAAATAAATACACAAAAATAATTAACACAAAATAAAGTATATTATATAAAGTAAAAATAAAACAAATTAACCTGCACTTTATCTTTAAAAAAAAGTACGCAGGCGCTGTGTGTGTGTGTGTGTGTGTGTGTGTGTGTGAAGCTAAAGTAAGAGGAGACTCTTACTTTCAGCCCCTCCCGTCTCCC
>JAOTRS010035064.1:0-10172 GCA_028565755.1 Dinotopterus cunningtoni
ATTTAGCTTCATGCAATACATCTCCTAAAGTAAGCTGGGACATATGACAACTTATAATATTAGCCGGTTCCACAACAATATAAACTTATGTAGCTGCAAGTTTGATTTAGAGTGGGATGTTCGTGTTCTCTTTAATAGATCTATTGCCTTCTCTTCAGTTGGCAAGGAAATAAATGCGTCATCCACACAGAACTCAAAGTTTCACAAATTGCCTGGTGTCTGTACCGTATTGCTGTGCACCTTTCTCTGCAGCTCGTCTTAGGCAGTAAATTGCTGCTGCTGGGGTAATGCCAAACACAAGGACTTTTATCCTGTATTCATTGTTGTCCTTGTTAAGGCCATTATCACAGTATCATAGGAAACATATGTAATCTTGGTGATCTTCTCTCACAACAAAACAATTAAACAATGTCTGCCATGACTGCTACACACTCTCTCCTAAAACATGTCAGAACACCAATTATTGAAATCTTGTCCAGTAAGTTATTGACGGAGGTGTCTTTTAAACTGTGTGCTGGAATTAAATAATACCCTGATTTAATTAGTTTTTTATTTTTATTTTTTGGATGATAGACTTAAACAGGGGTAACTACCAGCACTCTTTTCCCTCTGGAGCTGCATGTTCTGGATGATTATTGTTAAACAGATTTTCATGACTGTTACAAACTATTCTTTCATATCTAGCTTAAATTCTAGGGTATGTCGCAAGGAAGAAAGGTGGCTTAATTAACCTTTAGGGGTCTGAGGTCTTTCTGAAGATCTGCAGTGATTCAGCGCTCTTCTCAAGTTTGTGCAATTTTCAAATCTTTACCAATATAGTAGCTAACACAGATGTGGCCATTTAAGAATATGCGTTTTTTCCCGCAAAATGCCACAATTAGGCGCGTGCCGTGCCGCGAAATCCCAAACGCAACATTCAGGAATTTAAATAAATGTGTTTTGCTTTACTGAATATCCGCCAGATAGCGCATGGAAGGACTTCATCTAAAAGCCAGAACAAGTACAAGGAAGTACATATTTTTATATGAACACGAAGTGCTTCGGGCATTTTATAATAATAATCACATTTTTTGCTGTTTGTGCCCAGCACTGAATAATTATTTAATCCTTTATTTGACCACTGCTGGAAATAAAAGCTGTAATGTGATTGTGAATTTATGACTGAAATAAAGCTGGAAACCCATGGCTCGTACTTTTACTTAAAAAGGGCAAAGGCAAAAGTTTTGATCAAAAGGCTGATAAACGCGTGCGATTTATTGATAAAAATAAAAATATAGGCTACTGTCATGATTGGGTGGTATTGCCAGTTGTTAAGTTTGGGCACAAAGGGCAGGCATAGGCACAGAGGGTTGATTTAACCAAAAAAGTCTTGAACATGAACAAGAAACAAAACACGCAAAGAAACTCAACCTCAAAACACAGGCTCTGTTTAACATAATACACACAAGCTCTTTAAGCATATCACACACACAAGCTCTTTAAGCATATCACACACTCGCGATCCTACGAGCGACACACACACACTTGGAGCTTACACAGGCTTAGAGACTAGAATAAGGACAGGTGAAACACTAGATACAGGGGAGATACTAGAGACACGGGAAACACTAGAGACAGGGGAAAACCTGGAGACAGGGGAAAACCTAGAGATAGGGGAGACACTAGAGACTTGCGACAGGGGAAACACTAGAGACAGACTGCACAGTACCTACACAGAACAAAGGGCAAACTAAACAATACACTTAACGAAACACAACAACATAGATAACATAACCTTACAGAGCCCATCCTAGAACAAAACCAAACTTAAACAAAACCAAACCAAACCAAATCAAACAAAGGAATGCCCACAAGACATCATAAATGCTCAACCCAGTTTCCCAGAACTAACAGCTTTTTATAACAACTCTAATGAGCTACCTCAGTTCAGGTAAGCTTCATCACACAAACAAAAAATAATCATGCACACAGCGCCCTCTAGGGGCGGTCCCTTACAGCTACTCGCTAGATAAACGCTTCCAACATGACAGCTACTCCGATGTGAGCGGATTTATTCAAGTTATAATATAATATTACAAATTTTGGCTGTATAGTTTATTTTTTGTGTGCATAAGAATTGCATTTCAATGAATGTTTCATGGTGCTCCAGTCCGCCACTGCCCAAGACTTTCAATCTACCAGGGCCCTGTTTCCCGAAAGCTTCCTATCGCTAAGTAGTTCTTAAGTTGTACCTTAACTTCTCTCTTAATGTTATGGCGCGATTCCCGAAACGTTCGTACTCTAAGTATATCTTTACTCACTCTAAGCAAAGTTTCAGCCCAAGACGTTAGTTGCCGCCACTGTGCAGCAGTCTTTATAAATCAGCGATGTATGCAAGCACATCATGGCACGTTATCAAGATCGTATTAATGACGGAATATATTGTAGGCCTGTTTAAGGATTTTATTTTATTTGATATCAAAACTAATTGAGTGACTTTTAATTAGCCTATTTCATAATGTGACTAATCGATTAAAATTGGAAATCGTCTCGGGTTACTTTGCTGTAACCCTGCTCCCTGAAAAAGCGGGAACGAGATGCTGCGTTAAAAACGCTATGGGAATGCTCTTTCCGCGACCGGTTGTTGAAGCATGTGTGCAAAAATTTTGGCATATATAACATCGGTCAGGTGACGTCATTTGATTAGGTGCACCGGGAGGTTATAAATAGGCATGAACCGGAAACATCCTCAGGTCAATTTTGTCTGAAAAGACGTCCAGTCACGCATACAGTGCGGAATTGGAGCACAGCATCTCGTTCCCGCTTTTTCGATGAACAGGGTTACAGCAAAGTAACCAGAGACGTTCCCTTTCAAAAGCTACACTCGATGGGAACGAGAATACCAACGCCGCCGCACTGCAAGTGTCTGGACCCCCAGGGTTGTGTAGTGTGCGCACAACCCTGAGCCAAGGAGGTCTCAGACATAACTTTGGGATGCTGAGTATCATGGACATCCAAACTATAGAATCTGACAAATGTGTGTGGAGAGGACCAACCTGCCGCATCACACATTTGCTGCAAGGGGACACCTCTTGCCAGTGCAATTGATAAGGCAATTCTCCTGGTCGAATGAGCCCTGAATCCTAGAGGCAAAGTGTGACCACGCGCCTTATAGACAGGGGCAATAGCAACTTTCACCCAATGTGACAATGTTTGTCTAGTGGCCGCCGCCCATCGGCTGCGGCCCATAACATATAAGAACCTGCTCTGATTTACGCCACTGGCTAGCGCTGTCGATGTACTGTAAATCTGAAGAGCACGAACTGGACACAGTAAGTAAAGTCTTTCCTGCTCCGGCGCTGTAAATGGCGGAGGACAGAGGCTTCAAGAACAGCTGGGTGCATAGTCGAGAATGGAACCTTCAGAAGATAGTTAGGGTGTGGATGTAGAATAGCTTTGACTAGCCCAGGGGCAAAGTCTAAGCAAGATGGGGAGGCTGACCAAGCCTGCAAATCTCCAATTCTCTTCAGAGAAGTAATGGCCATGAGAAAAAACATCTTAAGGGCCAGAAGCCTGACAGGCGCTGACTCTAGTGGTTCAAAAGTGGGTGTCAACCAACCCCTCTGGCACAATAGCTAGATCCCAAGAAGAGACTGTCGCTCTAGTGGGTGGCCCGTTTAGTTCCATGAATATAGAGGGCAACTAAAGAGTGCTTCCCACAGAAACCCCATCAGTCAGAACATGACAAGCCGAAATAGCTTCTTGTAGCAACTCCAGCACTGAAACAATTTGGCAGTAGACTCAGTCTACATGTTTTACTATGCACCAATTTTCAATACACTCCATTTAAGGGCATAAGTTCTTCTAGTGGAGGGAGTCCTAGCACTTAGTATAGTTTCAATTACACTGGCTGGAAGACCAGCCTCTTTTTACTGGTCCCCCTCAGGGGCCAGACATGAAGGTAGAAAAGCTCGGGCCGGGGATGGAATGTCGTCCCCTGCGACTGAGACAGAAGCTTCCTCCTCACAGGAGAGATATTAGATCTGAACAACAACACGGAACAAGAGTAGGACCCAAAGTCAAAAACCGGGGTCTGAACCACATAGAAAGGGTATGAAGCGCTCGGCGAGTAACCCTTATTGCCTCTGGGGATTGGCCCTTGGATAAAATCCCCTGGCTTTTAGCCACAACTGAAGCGATCTCATGTGCAGAAGGTCCAAGGGTATCACTGTGGAAACAGCTGCCATGAGACCTAACACTCTCTAAAAGTAGTAAAAGTTACTTTTTGGCCTAGCTTGATCTCCTTTAGGGTATTGAGAATGAATTCGACACATGCAGGAGACATCTGTGCCCGCATTGCGGCCGAATCTCATATGACACCCATAATATGTCGTACTGGGTTAGATTGGGGTGGTTAGATGTTCGGCATCCTGAAACATGGCAGGAAGGAACCGAACACCTAACATTTCGCTGAAGACCGCTGCTCCCCGAAACACCAGTGGTGGCGGAGATTGAATCACGGCCTCCTGAGGGTGCCAGAAAGGAGTCTATATTCCTTATTGGAAACATTTACGCGCCCCTCCCCGGGGGGAGACACCCCCATGGTCCTGGGCAGGTAAGCCTCAGGACTCCCTTTTTAGAGGAGATGATGCTCCTCAGGTCTGGCCTCCTTGAGGCGGACTACGAAGAGCGGCGAGTCTTGCCCCAATCTCTACGAGGGGGTGCTCGGCTCGCCACACTCTCCTTTTGCGCTTCACGCCTGGCGAGAACCGGACCTGGTCAGAACTGGGTGGCCGACAGTCCCGACCCCTGAGCACGGCGGGGGGGAAGCCTCACAAAGGCCTGCTCGTAGAGCTTCGCCTTACAAAACCTAGTAGCGGCGGTGTTTGTGTGGATTTTTTTAGGGAGAGAGAGATAGCCCGCAAGTCTCTTCAATCTGGCGCATCATCAAAAAAACCACGCTTTTCGCATCTACGACATTCGAATCAATGTCAATAGCACAAAAACACGGGATCAATACGGCTTATTCCATGAAACAGGTAACTCATCATGGAGGTTGCCAAGAAGGGGAGGGGGCATCGTTGAGGCCCTCCTCTGGCCACCTGACAGTAACCTGTCGTCTAACTGAGCGTTTGGGGGATTGATTTATTTATTTTTACGGCGAATCGAGGTGTACGCGTTCGACCGCGTGTGTTATCACCTCTAATAACAACTGATACGCTCGCTCATCATAAAGGAGCGCTCTAAAGTGATAGTTTCCATCTCCGCGGAAGCAAGAGAGAAAGTTTCTTCCGCCCCTTCACAAGAAGCGCCGGAGCGCGCTTGAGAAGTGGACGGTAAAGGCTCATGATCCGGCGAGAGAAAAGGAAAATTCCGTCTCGTGCGCTTCTGCCAGATTTGCACGCGAGAAATGCTCAGCGGCTCGCGGTTTCGTTTTAAAGACGGCGGAGCCGAGCACGAGGGACTTTAATAGGAAGGAGATCGCAATGCTCACGTGCTCCCTCAAGCCCGAGGATAGCGTGCTCTTTCCCCAAACACTGAAAACAGAAAGAGTGGAGATCGCTCTCAGCGAGATATTCTTTTACACGGAGGGACGGCACTCGTGTCTAACTTTCTGGTGGGTAATAAGACATTTTCTATTTTCGCTTTCTTTTAAAAAAGTGCACAACAATGCAGTCCTTGAAGACAAAAAGAGCTGAGGATATTTCCGGTTCATGCCTATTTATAACCTCCAGGTGCACCTAATCAAATGACGTCACCTGACCGAGGTTATATATGCCAAAATTTTTGCCGTGTTTGACACACATGCTTCAACAACCGGTCGCGCAAAGAGCGTTTCCATAGCGTTTTCACGCAGCATCGAGTGTAGCTTTTAAAAGGGAACACTTTCAATATTTAACAGGTTGCAAACAATTTACGTCTAAGTGGCTAAGAACATATAAATGGGTAATCATGGTGGCGTCCAGAAAGCAACAGATATGGCAGCGATACAGCGTGTTGTTGTGCTAAACTGAAGATGGCGCCATCCGCAGAGCCATGTGGTTCATGTAATTTTTTTTATTAGGAAAAACTTCAGCCCTTTTAATATTTTGCCTGAGATGGCTATTTTCAAAAAGTTTCGCCTTCCAAGGCAACAGATTATGGAGCTTCTTGACCTGCTCAGACCTGCGCTTGCGGGCCAATGCGTCTTACTTACGCTCTATGTCCCGATGTCCAGCTGCTTGTTGCTTTTTGTTTAAAATATGTTTTATTGATCATTAGCCATCATCCATGACTTTTCTTTTGACACGTTTTATTTTATGATGAAATTTGATTTAGATAAATGGGAAAATAAACTTGGGAGTTTCAAACCCCGCATCCATTGATTTTTCTGAGTGATTGTGATGCTTAAAACCTCTACTTTGTCATCTCATTGTATTCATTCCATAAGTGCGCTATACAACCACTGACACGCTTCTTCCAAAGTTGTATAGGCCTACACTTTAGAATATCTCTGTCAAAAGTTAATTAAAGAAAAAGTATAGAAGGCCGCTGTTGTTTATTAATTAACTATGATTGTATACCCGGTTCGTTTCACTGCCACTACAGGTTACATGAAAATATTAGTGACAGTTTGGTGATTTAATTTATATATTTGTCTATTATGGCATGCTATTGATAAGTTAACCCATGTCAAAATCAACATTATTGGAAGAATTTTGTGCACAAAGGGTCAAACCCGTTACAAAAACATAAGAAAACAAGTGTAAAAAATTGGGGTGTCTTATTTTAACTATACCACTATGAATTTTATAACTATTGTTTTAAGCTGTCTTAACTGCAGCTAAATTATTTATTTTATTTACATCAATTTTTAACCTTTTACACCTGCATTTGTCATTTAGCCATAAATAACAACAGAAAAAACAGAAATAAATAACAAGACATTATTATAAATTTTTAGCTGACATCATAGCGAATCTATTTAGATATAATTTATAATAATAGGACATATACTTCCAGTAGTATTGTCTAGTAAAAAAAGTCTTTTGGCAGCATACAAAATGTCTGTGTTCAACACACACTAGCATGCATTGGGTTAATAGGCAAGTTGTCATTTTTCTGTCTCGTTCTCTCAATGCATTGCATTTTCTTACAAATTATTTTGTCATCGTGGATCACTAAATATTCATAGTTCTATAGGCAATATGTAGGAATCAGAATTATAGTCACAAATAGCTAGCAATTCTAAAAAAAAAAAGCAATGTCTGTCCTTATACACATTGTTCACATGTGGAAAGTGGTGGTACTTCCTGACATGCGCACACACACTCACAGGATTGGTCAGCCAGTAGTGCGAATGCAGAAAAGTGTTGCTGCCTATCAGGGAGAATAGGAGCAACACAGATGACATTGTTGGACAAACATTGAACCAACGGTGGTATCCACTGAGTTAGATGTATAGTTCTTTCAATGTTATTTATGTAGTAGATTGGTAACCAACCCTCATATGAGCTCCAGATGTAATAGCATCATTAAGAAAGCCTGCTGCACTGGCTAAAGCAAAATAATTTATTTTCCAATTTTCAACCTTGCCATTATCTCCTGAACCAACGGTGTTTGTGCAGCCTCTGTTTCATAAATACGTAAAACCTATTGACACCTGGCTCAGGTGACACCACCCTGTAAAAAAATTCTAGGTTGTTTCTGTAAACACATTGGGTTGTTTATGCTGGGTCAAAATTCTGGGTTATTTCGGGTACTTTAAACACACTGTTGGGTTGCTCATGCTGGGTCAAATGAGATGGAGTGGGTCAATTACAAATTAATGGTCATGTGCACTCGCTCCGCGACCGGCACTAGGACCCGGAAGTACTACGGTCGCAACTCAGGAAGCATTAAAGGAGACAAAATGGCACATCACATCGCTCAGTCATTGAGTTGCCTATGCTGGTTCCGACGCTCCGTTTCGTAATCGTGAGTACTCACCTATTTTGGGTTTATCTTCCTGACGAGTGTGTGTTGTTAGAACACGGGTTTAATTGTGTAAACTCTTGCTCTCGCTTCGAGAGAGTTCTAATAATAATGCGCGTGGTTATCGTGCCAATTCGCGCTACTTCCGCATTTGGGTTCACCATCCACGCTACACGGGCTAACTGCTAAGTCTTCTAGTCCATCTTCGGTTAGTTCGTGACAGAATGACTGAGCCATCTGCAGTAAACCCAGTGGATTACGCCCACCTCTGCGAATGTGGAGTTGATCGAGCAGCTGAACGGCAAGATCGCGGCTCTCCGCAGCAGTGTCCAAGACGTCGCGGACTTGCGCCGCAAGGTGGCAGAGCTGCGGCAGGAGAACGCTGCTCTCCGCGAGCTTGCCCCTCTTCCGGCTAGCCACGCCGCAACCCTCACCTCCTTCTGATGTTTACTTAGTGTTGCCGAATAAATGGGATGGCACAGATGGGAAGTGTAGTGTCTTTCTAACCTCACTGGATCTTGTGTTTGAGTTCAATTTCACCAGATACTCCGTGGACCTACTACGAGGGACTGGCTTCCCGTATTAAGGATGAACTCGCCGGACGAGAGCTGTCTTTCTCGTCCGAAGCCAGCCCCTTGGACCCTGCCGCCCACCATGCCATCACTATCTCATACCACGGCCCGCTTCTCCACTTTCTTCTCCCACGCCGCGGTTCCTGAAGCCTGACCTACCTTCGCCCCCACAGTCACCGGACTTGTGGGATCTCCACCTCCCACCGTGGTTGACATGGGAGCCGGGGAACCCATGCAATTAGGACGCGCCTCCTTGACCGCTGCAGAACGGGAGCAGCGATTTAGAGAGGGGCTCTGCGCCTATTGTGGGTCGGCGGTGCACTATCGAGCCATTTGTCCTCTCCGGCTGGGAAACATTCAGGCCCGGTGAGAAATGAGAGCAACTCACAGGGTCATCTCCAACTCTCCACCAACACGACCAACAGCTCCTGTCTCATGGTCCAAGTACACCTCCAGTTTGGCCACAAACGGGTCAGAAGCACTGCGTTCATCGACTCCGGTGCCTCAGGCAATTTCATTGACTCCTCCTATGCCAAAAAATTTGGGGTGAAAGTTGAGGTGTTATCCCAGCCCGTTCGGATTACATCTGTTGACGGTCGGCCCCTCTCCGCCAGTCCCATCACCGCTCAGACTCAACCCATCACCCTCTCCATTGACCAACATCAAGAACGGATCCGGTTCCATCTTACCAACATCTCATCACCTCCCATCATCCTGGGACGTACTCTAGGTAGTCCGAGGCCCCTGACGCCGACATCAACGCCATCCCCGCCGCCTATCGGGACCTAGCTGAAGTTTTTGTTAAAGACGCGCCACACATCTCCCTCCTCACCGCTCTTATGATCTGGCGATAGATCTTCAGCCGGGTACATCCCGCTCCGCGGCCATCTCTACTCACTATTATCCATGGAGACGCAGGCAATAGAGGAGTATGTATCCAACGCCCTCCGCCAAGGCACCATCCGGCCCTCCTCCTCACCTGCCGCCGCGGGGTTCTTCTTTGTAAAGAAGAAAGGCGGCGGACTTCGCCCATGTGTCGACTATCGGGGGCTCAATAACATTACCATCAAAAACTGAAATCCACTGCCTCTTAACAACTCAGCCATGGACGCCGTCACTGATGCCACCATTTTCACAAAGTTGGAACTCCAGAGCGCCTACAACTTGGTGCGTATCAGAGAGGGTGATGAGTGGAAGACGGCCTTCATCACCCCTACAGGACACTACAAGCGCCTAGTCATTCCATTTGGACTTTGCAATGCCCCCGCAGCCTTCCAACAATTCATAAACGATGTCCTCCGGAACATGCTAGGCTGGTGGGCATTCGTTTTTTAGATGACATCCTCATTTACTCCCGTACAGTCGATGAGCACGTTCAACATGTCAGTGCGGGCCTAAAGAGATTGCTTGCCCATCAGCTGTACTGTAAGTTGGAGACATGCGCTTTACACAAGCTCGGCTTTGTCATCTCGCCCCAGGGTGTTTCCATGGACCCGCAGAAGCTGGAAGTTGTGCGTCATTGGCCTCTACCCAAGACCCTTAAGCAACTTCAACGGTTTCTCGGGTTTGCGGATTTCTACCGTCGCTTTATCCGGAACTACAGTACGGTTTCAGCACCCTTAACCGCCCTGACCCGTCCATCATCTCATCACTTCACCCTCAACCCTG
>JAOTRS010035197.1:0-10169 GCA_028565755.1 Dinotopterus cunningtoni
GAACTTGAATTAATACACTTAACAGAGCAGTAAAACTAGTGTTAGCTGAGACCACTGTTTGATGGTAATAGTGGCAAAAGATTATAAGGAACATTAATTAAAAAGCAGTTCCCAAATAGGCCTCCTTAAATATGTATGCTCTATATATGATTATCCCCATTATACATGTTACATACATGAGTGCAAATGTAAGAACCAAAAGAAATAATTCTGCTTATCCATTCGTCATTCATCATTACCTAATTTTAAAAAATCAGAACTGGAGAAAATTACTTTTACAATAAAAAAAGCAGTGTCTAATTAGATATGTGTTTTCCAATAGTAGCATTGCTCACAAAAATCCAGTATATGTGCCAAAATTACAAACAACAACTGGAAGCAGCTACAAATTCCCCATCCAGAGAGCATCTCACAAAATGTATTACCTGAACTTCACCAAACATCATTATGACGCCACCAAGCTGGCATCATGTTTTGTGGTCAGATAAGACCAAAATCCAACGTTTTGGTCATGCACACCATCAGCGTATTTAATGATATAAGTGGATTTCATACATGGAAGCACACTGAGTCTCATTGTAATTATTGCCATCTAGCGATGCTGAGCCTAGACCTGACCAATTGAAGCAAACCCAGATCATAACACTGCCTTCAGAGGCTTGTACCATGGCCACTATGCATGATAGTGTATCTATTTAGATGCTTCCCTACTTACCCTGATGCACCCATCACTCTGGGTTAGGGCCAATCTGAGCTCATCACGCCACATGCCTCACATGCCTAATCTGTAATAAATCTTCTTCTAATTTCTAACTGTAATTTTGTTTTGCTTGATGCAGCCCAATAATTTGGTCATTGTGAAAAAGTGACTTTTTTGGATAGGTAGTGTATGAATGTGAAGCACTGAATTTTTGGGACTGTTTTGTAGCTGGTGCATGGTCCCTTGGGAAGACTGATAGCATAAGGTGTTCTAAATATCAGGATAAAAACATTTTGCCTCTGCCAGGGAGTTAGATAGATACAGTAGCAGTCGATAGATCTTTGAACAGGATGATGAGCCAAACAAGCTTTCAATTCAACACCAAATGATGAAAGTAAAATAAAGACAGTAGATTGCAGTGATCCTCTCAGTCTCCCAGACAACTAACTGAAATCTGTGGGTTGACAGTGATTTCCTGCCATGTCAGGTAATCAATTGGATTTGGGCTTCTAATGCTCCTGTACTAAAGTGATTTCCCTGGGGAAGGATTAACTACATTTTGCTTGGGTGTATACTGTACATGTATGTAGAAAAAAAGCACTCTATTGATTTTAGTGTAGTTAACCCATTTTACATTTCAGCATTTGGCAGACACCCTTATCCAGAGCAACTTACATTTTTATCTCATTATACATCCAAGTAGTGGAGGGTTAAGGGCCTTGCTCAAGGGCCCAACAGAACCGGGACCTTCTGAATCACAGTCCAATGCCTTAACCCTGACCCCCATTTTATGTTAGATGTTCACATGTAAATTTTAAAATGTAATATTCATTGCGTGTAATCCAATGTCATAATATAGTGGATAAGCACAATTTGGTTTGAACCTGGGATTGAAACTCTATCTTCCACATCTTTTTGTACTGCTGAACATGCCAGCTCAATATGCCATCACCGAGAATCACATTTATGACACATTTCTGTCTATTTGAAGCAATGAAAAGCCAAAATCTTTTAGTCCTTAGATGAAATAGGCAACCCTTTTTTCTTAGAAAAAGCACTGCCTGATACTGTATGTTCTGATAGCCTCTGAGCCAAGGATGGAGGGGTGCTGCTAAATAACAGCAATCAAATCTAAAAGCACATTTTCACATCCTACCATAAATTCTGGTTTGATTCCTTTCATACATCCCACTAACATTTCCACATATGACACTGCTTATAGCATGTCTGAACCCACCAGTTCAGTAAGTTACACAAGAAAATCTATTATAAGGTATTCTGAGCTGAGAAAAGAGGCAAGAATTAAATTCAGTTCTGTTTTACAGAAATCCAGGTATAAAATTTACATAAATATTACAGTATAAAATTATCCCTAATGACCAAGCCAGCGGCGATGATAGCGAAGAAACTTGCTGAACCGAAAAAGTAAAAGAATTCTTGAGAGAAGCCAGACTCAGGAGGGTACTATATGTATTATCCTCTTAATACTCAAATGTCATATAAGGACCCAAAATTTTCTCCCAACTACATTGTCTGTATATCCCTATATATGCGAACAGTCAGGTATAATTCCGTTGCCAAATTTTTTTTCTGCTTGAAGACATTGATTAAGTTTGTAGTTATTAGGTGTTAATAAGGTGGCACGGTGGTGTAGTGGTTGGCACTGTCGCCTTGCACCTCCAGGGTCTGGGTCGATTCCCGGCCAGGCTTGATTCCCGTCTCTGTGTGCATGGAGTTTGCATGTTCTCCCCGTGCTTAGTGTGTTTTCTCCCACAGACCAAAGACATGTAGATTAGGCTGATTGGCATTCCCAAATTGCCCGTAGTGTGTAAATGAGTGTGTGAGTGTATGTGTGTGTGCCCTGCGATGGATTGGCACCCTGCCTTGTGCCCTAAGCTTCCTGGGATAGGCTTCAGGTCCCTGTGACCCTGAATAAAGGATAAAGCGGTATAGAAGATAAGTGAGTGAGTGAGGTGTTAATAAGAGAAATAGTGAGGAGACAATGTGTCTGGATTTCAGAAGGTTAAAGTAAATGGCCAGTCAAAAATTGCTAATCGTGTTAACAGGAAGTCGAGTATGAGCAACATTGTAGTTTTGAATTTAAATCGATCACATCAAACAAAAGTTATTAACCCTTTACTGACTTGAGTACAATTATTCTGAGCAATTGCAATCTTTAGACTGGTCAAGGAAGAAGGATCTGTTCCAGTGACAGGGGGTAAACAGGTGTGCAGGGTGGAGCGGGTATAGTTCAGGGGAACAGCACTCCAGTGCACAGAAAAATGGATTTCTTCTTAAATATATTTATTCAATCAAGAATGGCTTTTTGTGTAAAGATATGAAATCATTAATCCTGATTCATGGGAAGATATTCTTATGGTATTTTTATGAAAAACTGAAAAAACAAAAATCTAGAAACATATGGACTGACCACCAAACGTTAGTTAATGGTCAGTTTAATTAAGCCCTTAGGAGAAGCACAAGCGGACCGTCACAGCGCTTAACACTGTCGCCTTGCATCTCCAGGTTCTGTGTGCATGGAGTTTGCATGTTCTCCCTGTGCTTAGTGGGTTTCCTCCAAGTACTCTGGTTTCCTCCCACAGTCCAAAGACATGCGTATTACAGTAGCTCAATTGGTATTCCCAAATTGGCCGTAGTGTGTGAATCGAAGTGTGACTGTGTGTGCGATGGATTGGCATGCTGTCCAGGGTGTACCTGCCTTGTGCCTTAAGTCTCCGGGGATAGGCTCCAGGCCCCCCATGACCCTGTATACAGAATAAAGCGGTATAGACCATGACTGATAGTCAGTAATAGACACAGGCATCAGGGGAACTTTTTAAAATCACATATCCATCATATCATGTTTCCATGATGCCACGTTTATTATTAGATAATATTCTAATAATAGTCAGAATAAAAGCCCAAAGGAAATAAAAATGCATAATAAAAGGTTCAATTTTGTCTCATTAAATGACCTATTAAAAAACAAACAGTACAGTAAAAATTTCAATTCAAAATTCAATTCACCATTTGCATATATAACCCCTGCATACAGAAATTTGTGGCAACTTGTGGAGATATGGTGGGACAGTAGGTCGCATTCCCCCTGTTCAGTTACTACAGAGTGGGAGTAACTCTCCCTCTCCTGTGGATGATGTGTGTTCAATTCCCATATGGAAAACCACAGCTACAGTTTTGTGGACACTGCTGGTCTCGGTCTGGATAAAGTGGGGAAGACTGTGCCAGTTTTGTTCAACAATTGCTCATGGCACTGTAAATGTCTCCTCTAGTTATTAATCATTTAAGAGATTAAGTTCATGTAAATAGTGTCATATTACTATCCGTTTAAATTCTCAGGCATTGCAAATTTGCTGCATATTTCTAAATGTAATGAGTTAATGGGGTTGAGTGTACAGGTACGTAGAGCTGGCTCAAAAAAAAAAAGGTTCAAGCCCTACCCAATTAACTGCATTTGTTAAATGCCAAATATAAGCTTTTAAGTGCGCACCACATTAAATGGGAGTTAACAAGATAAATGTTATTGACCATGACTCTCTAAACTTAAAGAGAAAAGAAAAAAGATAGAAGCTGTGCAGCTTCAGACTTTTTTTTAGATCACCATTTTATATACTTTCAATCTAAGTTTTGGCCTTATCAAAGTTTACAGTTCACCAACACATAAACACACCCAATGAACCTTACAATTAACTGATTAATTGAATCAACTGTATTTGAGCTGAAGAATCATCAAATTGTGCTGGACACTGGCACTCCAGTCCTGGATGTGAACACCCCTGCTTTACATGCTCCTACTATGTTAAATCCTGCAGGAGAACAATGTTGATTATCATACTAAACTAGCGAACAAATTGCCTTTTTAAACCATATGAAAGGCCAAGTTAAAAGAACCAGAATGCAGTCCATCTGCATTCAGTGCTTTTGCAGGATAGAACATAATAGTGAAACCAACAAACGTCAACAACAAGCATAAGTCCTGGGTTCTAGATCAACCAGGTTATAATGTGTCATGTTAGCTAAGGCATGTGATGTAGAGCCTTACCATAGTATAGCAGTTGGTCTAAAACTTCATGCATAGCGTCCTCTCAGTCAATTAAGATAAATATATTTTGTGAAAATTATGGTGTAAATTACTTGCAAATCACTTCAGAGCATTACTGCACGCCTGTTAGTGGGGCGTGCAATCTGCTAGAGACTAATTCAGATTAATTTTGGAATGCTGCTGAAGCCATATTTGAAAAGCTGGATCTGTCAGACTAAAAATATCTCCTAGACATGGGTACAAAAAAAAGAAATCCTTGGATAAAGATCAACAGATTTCTGGTATGAACGGCTTCAATTCCAGGACCAACAATTTCAGTTAAGCAATATCTGACACCAAACTGTCCACAATCGCTGTCTTATCACTTTCTTTTCTTTGCAATTAAGAGGTTATTTAGGCACTTAGAACCATGTCTGTCTTTAATAGAAATCAGCTATGGTTGTGGCTAATCACAAATAGTGTACATTATGATGGAAAAATGTCTAAGCAGACTAGCAGAGTCAAGTCCCAGATGCACCAGTACTTGGACAGCAAGGTATTTCGAAGCTGGAAAAATGCTGAGGAAGGAAAAACTGGTTCAGCTAACAAAAATAGGGGTTAGAAGAAAAAGCATTGTTTCAACGCCAATTTGGCAAAAGTTGTTACCCTAGCTGTGAGTCTCCTTATTAAGCATCAAAATAGGTCAGAGGCGATAAGATAAGATATACCTATTCGTCCCACAGTGGGGAAATTTCTTTAAAAGGGAGATAAGGGATATATAAAGAAGGTTTGAAGGTATATAATATCTTATATAATATATAATATATAATATATAATATATAAGGGAGAACATCAGTCTGGCTGACATTGGCAGCCAGTGGACAGCAGTGGTACAATATATTGAGGAAGACTACTCAACCATGTTAGACATGCTTTGCCACAGGCCTGCTAGTCAGAAGAAGCATTAAAACCAGATTCAACAAGAACAAAACAGAAGTGATAATATTGAGCTCCAAAGATAAAAGGCTTAGGATGAATGCCAAGCTCAAAACTAAGACTCTGAATTCCACAAAGCAAGGGGCTCAGATCCCAGTCAGAAATCTCAGTTTCAGAAGTAATATTAAAGCACTAACACAGTTAGCCTTTTACCACTTCAAAAACATGGAGAAATTCATAGGGTTTATATCTGCACAAGGCACTGAAAAATTATCCCTGCATTAATTTTTTTCTGGGGCTGACTACATTGTTCGGAGCAAGGTGTCACAGTGGGTAGCTTTGCAGCTAATAGCTCCAGAGATACTGCCTGTGTGGAGTTTCCCATGTTCTCCCAATATGCTTGTGGTTTTCCTCTGATTTCTTTACTTTCCTCCCACTGTGCAAATAAATGCGTATAGGTGGTTTCGCTAATCTAAATCACGCCTGGGTGTGAATGACAATTGGAATTTGTGTATATTTATATTGTGCCTCACAATGGTTTACCACAACCCTGACCGGAATAATGTGCTCATTGCAAGATTTTTCAGATCATTCAGATTTTTGTAACATCATCTTTAATTTCAAGTTTATTTGTCATGTGGACAAAATGTCAGGGGACAATTGTACATTGAAGTTCTTGTTGTGAGACTCAGGTACTATACAGCTGTGCAATACACAAAATTATAAATATTTATTTATATTTATATATATTTATACTGTGTGTATACAGGCCTTCTCAACTATAGTCATTAAGGATTGTAGTCATGTGAAGTCATTAATTTTTACATAGTTGTTTGAAACACTTTTTAAACCTAATGATAACTGAAATCACCCAAACATACCTGATCAAAAGATTACATATGCTTGAATGTTTAGCCACATTATAAACACACAGATTGAAACACACAGTTTTAAATAGATATTAAAGGAAAGCTTCCACATCTGTGACTCATTGTAATTGTAAGTAGTGTCCTTGCATAAATAGTCAGGGGGTGTTTTAGCTCATGAGGTAATGTACTGTACCGTGGGAAAGACAAAAGAACTGCCAGTGGACCTGCGTAATAAGGTAGTTGAACTTTGTAAAAACAGGAAAAGTATATAAAAAGACATTTCAACACCTGAAAATGCCAGTCAGTACAGTTCAATCTCTGATAAAGAGGTGGGAAATAAGAAGTTTTGTTGATACTAAGCCACA
Source organism: Dinotopterus cunningtoni (assembly GCA_028565755.1). Lineage (NCBI taxonomy): Eukaryota > Metazoa > Chordata > Actinopteri > Siluriformes > Clariidae > Dinotopterus > Dinotopterus cunningtoni. The sequence goes on from JAOTRS010035197.1 coordinate 6,910, forward strand.
GTCAGGTAGACCAAAAAAAGATTTCACCCACTACTGCCAGAAGAATTGTTCTGGACGCAAAGAAAAATCCACAAACAACTTAAAGAATAACACAGGCTGCTCTGGGAAAAAATGGCGTTTTGAATGGAGTTACTTGAACACAAATGACCTGCATGTTCGAGTTTCCAGGCCACAAAAAGGGCCATTTGGAGTGGAGTGGCCATCACATCAGTCTTCTGACCTCAGTATCATTGAGCCACTTTGAGGAGATCACAAACATGCAGTTCATGCAAGACAACCAAAAAATGTATGGCATTTTGCCAAGAAGAATGGGCATTAAAGACCTTTTAATTGTCTTTAATTGTCTTTATTACAAAAGACTGCATGCCATCATTGATACTAAAGGGTGCAATACCCAATATTAAGAATTAAAGGTATGCAAACTTTTGAACTGTGAATGGTGCAAGATTGTGGTAGTGAAAGGCAATGCAGATAAGGGTACATGTTGTAGATAAATATATATATTTATATATTTATTTATAATATATATGTAGTGTTGAGCAGTCCTATATTTAAAACTTGTACTCACTGGCCACTTCATTACGTACACTCAATTGATAGTTAAAGGAAATATCTAATTAGCCAATAACATGGCAGCAACTCAATGTGGTTAGACATGTAGAAATAGTCAAGATCTGCCGAAATTCAAACCAAGCATCAGAATGGGGGTGATTTAAATGAATTGGAACATGGAATTGTTGTTAGTGCCAAACTGGCTCGTCTTTGTCCAAAACTGCTGATCTACTGGGATTCTAATATATAACCATCTCTACTGTTTACAGAGAATAGACAGAAAATATTCAGTGAGTCTCATTTCTCTGGGCAAAAATGCCTTGTTGGTGCCAGAAGTCAGAGGAGTGACCAGATTGATAGAAAGGAAACATTAACTCAAATAACATCTCATAACAACTGAGTTATGCTGAAGAGCATCTCTGAATTCACAACACGTCAAACTTTAAAACAGATGGGCTACTGCAGCAGAAGACCACACTGGGTGCCACTAATGTCAGCTAAGAACAGGAAACTGAGGCTTTAATTCACATGGGCCCACCAAAATTGGACAACAAAAAAATTGCATAAATGTTGCTTGGTTTGATATGTTTCAATTTCTAATGCAACATTAGAATGAAAGGGTCATTTGGCGCAAACAACATAACAGCATGTGTCCACTCTGCTTTCCGTCAAAGGTTCAGATCGGTGGTGGTGGTGTAAGGGTGTGGGGGATATTTACTTGGCACACTTTGTGCCCCTTGAGCATTGTTGATATGCCACAGCCTACTAGTGTTGTTGCTGAGCATGTCCATCTCTTTCTCTTTTTTCATATCTCTGCCATCTGTACGATACCATGGCACAAAGCTAATATCATTTCAAACTGGCTTCTTGAACATGATACTGGGTTTGACCTTATTTGATATTTCTTTTAGAAAAGGACCTCAGTTTGATTTTAAATTCAACTTACTCTCTATCGAGTTCCTCCATCTGAGTTCTCCAGTTTCCTCCCACTGTCAAAAAACATGCAGGTAGGCAACATGGCAATATTAAAATGCCCTTATGGAGTGAATGTGTGTGAGAAAGGTGTCCTATGATGGCCTTGCCTTGTCCCATGATGGTGACCAGTATCACTCACTGCTATATATTTATGTAGACAAATGAATGATAAAATTAATCTGTTCCGAAGTGTTAGCTTTGAATTAAAAAAAAATGTCTGCTATCCAAAATAAAACCTATATGTTACTTATTTCTTATACTAACATCAGTGGCTTCTCTTGTTTCCAATGTGATACAAAGCATTGATTTCTCCTAAAGGCTCGTAGTATTTATTTGATTGACCGCAAAATACCGTTTGTAAAAAAAATTGTTTGTTTCTCCTTTCATAGGAGTTTAATGGCGTCCAATTTCGACACTCTGAAAGAAATTATAATTGTAAATTTTAAAACACCTTGGGTCTTAATATTTCACCTTCAAATGGAAAATGAACTCACCCTCGAAATATTTACTTCATACACACTATACGGACAAACGTATTTGGCCAAACAAGATTTTGGAGTGTTTCTGTGGTAATTCGTGTCCATTCATTCTGTAGAGCATTTATGAGGTCAAGCACTGAAGTAGGCAATCTCCATTCCAGTTCTCGCCAAAGGTGCTTGATGGGGTTGAGGTCATGGCTCTGTGTGGGCCAGTCAGGTTCTTCCACACTGAACTCATCAAACCACGTCTTTGTAGTCCTTGCTTTGTGCACTGTGGCACAGTGATGTTGGAATAGAAAAAGGTCTTCCCCAAACTGTTCCCACAAAGTTGAAAGCCTTGGTACGCTGAAGCATTAAGATTGCCCTTCACTAGGAATAATTCAATAATTAACAGATTTAGCGAACAGACTTATACCTTTGTGTATCTGTAAAATAAAACCAGTTCCAGATGATCCTAAGAATTCTAAGAATTTGGACTCATGCACAGCACACTCCACAGCCATTAAAATCAAAAGAGTTTGTGAACATTTTTTAGCTTGGCACAATGTGACAGTCTACTCTGGTATTTTTGCTCAGCATATTATACTGAATAACAGTTGAGGAGACAAGAAAAAGCACAGACTAAAGAATGTCTTGCTTGTGTGCCTCAGACTGTGTAGCTTTCAACATTAGATGCAAACCACATGCACCTTTTTAGCCTGAGTGCTTCTTTTTTCTTTTTCTTTTTTTTTTTGGTGCAAATCAAATAAGAATTTCCTCTACTATATTTTTATAAAGACTTTCTATTGTGTTTTACCTTGTGGCAAGTGTATGAAATATAAAATAATCTAATAATGGATGTTTCAGCTACACCTTAACTGATTTTGACATTTTTCTGCTTTTCCGTGTGCATTTGTTCTACCTTTTTTCTTTAATTTTATGATTTCAATTATCATTGTAATAATATTTCCGACTGCAAAGATACAGCACAGTGTTACACCTCACACGCCACAATAACTCTCTAGGGATTTGTTGTCCTTGTCACTTGGAGTGAATACATGCATAATAAATCAGTGCTGTGATGAGGCTTGTTCTTTCAGATGCTCGTTTAGCAGACACTTTTATCCCAAAAATGTCTATCTGAGGCAAAATTTTATCTGTTTGGATACTGGGCTGTTTAGGGTTAAAGGCTCAAAGACCCAATAGTGGATTTCTGCCAGTCACTGCATGTTGAAAAGCATTGTGTTTACTAGTGCAAAACTTAACTGATGAGCT
>JAOTRS010035240.1:0-10168 GCA_028565755.1 Dinotopterus cunningtoni
TTTATTTTCCCCCCCTGAAAAAACTGTGGCTTTCATTTGCATCTGGGAGAAAATGCCACTGCCCCCCCTCTCTATCTCTATCACAGTGGTTAGCACTGTTGCCTTGCACCTCCAAGCTCTGGCTTCGATTCCTGCGGGTTTGCATGTTCTCTCCGTGCTTGGTGGGTTTTCTCCAGGTACTCGGTTTCCTCTCACAGTCTAAAGACATACAGATTAGGCTAATTGGCGTTACAAAATTACCCGTAGTGTGTGAATGTTGACCGGAGGTCCTACCACGTTTTAGAATTGGGAAAAAACACAATGCTTACCATTGGCATCCACAGACCCTAGTTGAGCTACAGAGGTTCCTAGATGGATGGAAATGTGTTTGTGTGTATGTACTGTATGGTTTTTTTCTTTGCTCTGTACAGAATGTTTCACTTGATTTTTATATATGTATTCTTGATTTTTTTCCTATATTGATTTGCTCTTAATCAATAGTTTACAGATACAGACAACATACAGATCGTATGATCTAAAACATGGTGACCACTACCCAAAATACAATTTGCCATTTCTCTATTTATCTCTATATGCATGTTTATTTGCCCCCGCCCACCTACACATCACAGCTACAGTCATCAGCACAGTTGTGAGAACCTATATACCACCGGTACTTTAACTTGATCTGAAGCTCTTTTTCACAGGCAGATAATGTGGAGCTGGAAAAGCAGGGGTACTAATGGGATTACATCACGCATTATACTGTACATTATAATGTAGAAAAACAAATAATAAAAAAAACTTAATTTTTATAGCACTTTAAAACCAATTAACAGTTAACTAAAGTGCAAGGTTAAAATAAAACCTTAAATAATATAATAAAATAAAACATTTACAAAAAAATTTACAGCATACCAGCTTCTAGATTCTAAAACAAAGTCAGTGATTTGTAAACTAAACAGGCTTGTAGTGTGGCTGTATGTGTAGTATCCATTTTTATAATATTGCTTTGTTAATAAATACTGTTTAACATAACTGTTTAAAACAAAAGGTTTTAAAACACAGTGTACATTGATGGTCTTCATGTTGGACTTGGTGTATACAGTTTATAACCAGCCGCTTTTGTCCTTGGCAGTGTATAGTCATCATCAGATGGCATTGTTAAAGGAAACATATTGTTGGACCGAATTGCTATAGTAAAGCCACTGAATGCACTTAATGGTCAAAAAGCACATAAATAACATTCCAGATTTGAAGTCTGTTTAGAAACTACCACTTTTTCTTGTGAAGGCTCACATTAGGGGCCGCCACTGTGGAAATGTCTTTCATTTCATTTGGCACACGTTTCAAACCAGATGGCTTTCCTGATGCAACCCTCTAATTTTATCTGGTCCTGGGACTTTGAAACAACATGTATAGCTACGATATCAGAACAATGGACCTCATACAAGATGTGATGTACACTTTCTTTTTCTTATTTCTGAGCGTATCTATTATTTTTTCTTATTCTATTTGTACCTACAGTACAGTATTCATTTATAGGATTACATTTTTACGAGTGGCTGAGAGTATTCTTTCCAAGATAAAAAAAAAAGTTCTTATAGTCCGCAAACTATTTTTCTGAGGCACAGTAACACAGTTTTAAAATTAAGTTTTAAATTAAGAAAAAAAAAATATTATATAATCAAATTAGGATTATAGGAAATATAATCATTGGACCATTTAATTCATGGGATAAAGCGATATTATTGGTCACTTGATCCCAATTAAGACTATTACTGTAAAAACCTTGGATGCGTGTGTGTGTACTGCTTCTAAATGGCTTTCAGATTGCTGTTAGATGCTTTGGCCATCCAGGGCTTACCAACGGGCACACTTTTAGAGATCACACAGATTTGATGAGACAGATGAAAGGAAGCTGAGCCATTTTGCATTGCCACGAGCAATTTGAAACACAGTATTATGAAACCCACTATCCCCTTCAAATGTTATTAAAATAAATTTTAAAAAATAATACAATTAAAATAAAAACTTTCTAATACTAACATGGGTGAGGGAGGTTGTGCCTTACTCCATGTGCCATCGGACCCCTATTTTGTATTCCTTTAACAGTGTGTTCCTCGGCTGACATGGCATCACAGATCATTCGACACTGCTGTGTTGTTCATTTACCTAATGCTTTACTGTAAGTTTATTTCAAAGTATTTTGATTTTTATTTTCTTACCACCTTTTTTTGGTGCCAATTCCAGCACCTGATTTGCACAACATGCATCTGTCCTTATATGGAGTTTAAGAAGTCGTACATACTGTACTGTAGGCTAATTACATGCTAATTTTCCGGCATTTCAATGTAAAATCAAATGGGAATCATTATTCAGCTCACCTGTGTAAGAGCACATTGTGCTGGTTAAGAATGTTAGTGCATCTGGCATTGACACTTACTTAAAATTTTTGCAAATTTTCTTAACAAAAAATGAAGAGAACATTTAAGAGAATGTTGCTGCATGACGCCCATTGTTATCATTAGGTATAAATCTTTTTTTTTTTTTTTTAAGGAATCTATATACTATAAAATGTGATAATGCTTAATGAGATTCATTCAACAAGATTCAATAAAATAAGACTATGAGTTTGTAACCTTGTGCACTTTTATCTGGTTTGTTAGAGTTGTGCTGCTGAGGAAGTAATTATCTTAATACAACTGGCAGTCAATAATAAACACCCATGCTCCCACTACACAGTGACTAAATTTCACTTCCGTTTTCACTTTGTGTTCTTTTAGTTATTTGTGTGGTTGTCGAAAGTGCACGGACCATAATTAACTAGACAAACACTGCACAAAATACAACCCGGTCTGCCAGTGACAGTCTGGGCATTCAGCGGTTTAATTGGAAAATACTGTTAAGCATCTAAATTTAAACATATTTTGATTTTGTATGAAGCTACTTTCTTTTATGTGGTTTAAACCTGATTTAGGATTTTTAAAGAGATCTGTCATGAAGTATTCTTTTAGTCATGGAAGTCATAAAAGTTCTTGCTTATCTGTCTTGGTTGTCCAACTGAGAGCAAATCACCCACAGTGGATCTTTCTGAACAATGCTTTCGAGTAGAAAAATCACCACAGTGAACTGGCCCCCGAGTCCTCTGCCTAGGATTGATCTATACATACAGAGCTGTGCAGAGAACAGCAGCTTTATATTTACATGAAACAGTATTGATGTGCAAATTACAACACAGACACAAACAGCTTTGAACAAACAGCTTTGGCGCATAAGAACAGACAGCATAGTGAACAGGAAGAGAGGAAGTTTGTGTGGGAACAGAAAGATAATAATAATAATAATAATAATAATAATAATAATAATAATAATAAGTAACAATGTGAACAAAAGCAGACAGAGAACTTTTGGTGGTTCAGAGAGGAGGTGACAGATCAGAACTGTGAAGTATTTATATAAAGAATGCATCAGAGAAGAAAAGTTTGTACATCCAGAGTCAAATCAGAACTAGACTTTTGTCTAAAAAGAAAAGTTTGCAATGTAGGACGTTCCATTTATTTTCACGCAAATACACCCGAGGGGAAAATGTGCTTTTAAGATGTATAATCAAAATACTATCCGTCTGTTGCTTATTTTTAGGGGCAAGCTGTGATCTGGGCAGTTGTACAGTATGTTTGGTTTTGTATTCTGTATTTTCTGGTACTGAACAATACTGTAGTTTTAAAAAAAACAACAACTACAATTTAACACAATTGCTATTAACCTTTATCTCTACTCCTACTACTTTACAGGATAAGCGGTATAGAGTCTCAGGAGCCTACCCCAGGGCACACGAGGGCGGGTACACCTTGGATGGGGTACTAATCAATCACAGGACACAAACACACACACACACACACACACGCGCACGCGCGCACACACATACATACACACAAACACACACACACACACACACACACACACACACACACACACACACACACACACACACACACACACACACACACACTATGGGCAAGTTGGAAATACCAATTAGCCTACCCTGCCTGTCTCTGGAGTGTCGGAGGAAACCCACCAAGCACAGCTAGAACATGCAAACTCCACACACACACACACACACACACACACACACACACACACACACTGACCAAAGGCACTACGCCACCATGCCACATTAAACGATAAATTTCTTTATATTTATATTTATATTACTATAAATATATTATATATATTTTTTTATATATTACTATAAGTATAGACTTTTTTTTTGTAAACAAGTGAGAAGGGAATTTCTTTAGACTCTTAGTCCACTAGAGTTAGAATTGGAATTTCGTACGAAACATAAATTAATTACTACTATATTTTTTTACTACACTACTAATACTGATATACTCTAACTGTAGTTTACCCTTTCAAATATTTCCTTGTGTTTTAAAATAGAAACTCCCCTCATAGTCTTAGATCCTAATTTATATTGAAAGACAATCCTCTGGCAATAGCAACAATGGAAAAGAGGCCGATTGTTTCAGACTGGAGACTGTGGCTCTTTGAACAGCATCAAACTGGTGCAAAAGAGCCTGCTAGAAATTTCTACAAAGTGATGGAGCAAATAAACACAAAGAGACCTGGAGCATGAATGTGTAGCAATCCCATTGTGCTAATTAGCACTCCTCTCTCTCTCTCTCTCTCTCTCTCTCTCTCTCTCTGTGTGTTTGAGGAAGGTCCAGTGTGTACACCGAATAATCTCTCATTGTACCGGAGCACAGTATCAGCTAGTTACACACCTATGGGAGAACTCACACTGTTGGGAAATCTACGATGCTTTGTTTTCTCTTTGCATTGTCTTTAAAATGTCTGCAGTGTTGAATGCATGCTGAGCAGACCGTATAACACTGCTCAATAGGATATCAGAGCCAGTACATTTGACAACCTGTTTTTTCACTCCAACACCCTCCCACCCCCTTTTATTGTGCACATACACCCTACTGTACCTGCCCACTGCACCACCTCACCATCCCCTTCCTGATAGTTACTGTATGGGGAAGATGACAAGCTATAATTTGGCTCAGAGCCTTTGTAGTAATCAAGCTCTTGTTAGTCTCTGAAACAGTTATTGACAGATGCATCACGGTGAATAAATTTGATGCCCAGGGATGATGAGTCTGTAGTGACCTTAAGTCCTGCTCAGAGAATGACTCGTTTAGTCATTTCTTGACTTTTTAGAGTCTACAAGGCTGCTTGTGCAATCCACGGCTGTCAAATGAGCTGATGTCTGAATGCTGATGCTAAAGAAGAAAAACACACTTTTTATGAGGCTCATGATGAGGTAATATCTCTTACAGAAATGGCCAAAATGCATTTCACAGAATTGAGATTAGATGCTAAGGTATTACTTTATGATATCATATTTATAGAAACACTCTTCCCAGTTGATAGCTATTATGTTCTTATACACTGAGACATGATTCACCACTTTGACAAGCTTTCTTGTATCATAAAATATGTGATACTAAGTGTGGATTAGTTTGGTTGGTTGTTTTTCAAAAGAACCATTCCACTGTGCTGCAGTAAACACTGGTGGGGTCTCAGATGTCTGAAAGGCTGAGTCATTGGCAATCATCAAACCATGACTAAAGACCTCTACCTGAATTTGTCATACGGTACTTAGTTTATGCCTCGGCGGGACAGTGGCATAATGGTTAGTACTGTGGACTCACCTCCAGTGTCGAGGGTTTAAGTCTCACTTTCAGGTCTGTGTGCCTGGAGTTTGCATGTCCTCTCCATGCTTGGTGGGTTTCCTCAGGGTACTCTGGTTTCCTCGCACAGACCAAAGACATACGGGTTAGGCTAACTAACGTTTCTGAATTGCCCAAAGTGTGTTAGTATGTGGTTGTGCCATAGTATTATAGTTGTAGGATAGTAGTAGTAGGATAGTATACCATGCAGAGTATACCCCACCTAGTGCCCCGAGTACCCGGGATTGGCTCCAGGTCGCCTGCGACTCTGTACAATATAAGAGGTTTAGAGAATGAATAAGACTTTATACCTCTGAGTTAAGAGTGAAATATTTTATGCTTGGATTAGGACTTCTGAGACACCCTGTATATTACCACTTCAACAGAGTTGTTTATATTGATAATATTTTCTGTCTGTGATGATAGAGATTTCAAAGTACTTCTGTAAATAGCTACTGAGGTGTAATGAAAGACCCATGCAAGTGACTTGTTCCCAAAGCTTTCTATCTCTTTTTCAAATCTGCATAAAAGTAAACACCTTGCATGGTTGACTTTTGTGCTCTGCAGGACCCCGGGCCTGATACATACCTGTAGCCTCATGTGAGCCTTTGTGGCAGCAAAATAAAAAAGATGAAACAGAATAGTGAACCTCTTATTCATATGGTATTATATTGTATTCTGTTTGTTAAAAAAAACAACTCTTATTCATACGTGTATTAAGAATACATTATGTTCCAAATCATGGGAATGTTTTGAATAAAAAAACATTTAATAAAATACTGAATTAATTAAAAATAACTGCGGGTTGTTAAACAGTATCCATGGCAACATGTCATGATAAGGTCCTTTATTAGCTAGTTTTAATTGAATTGGTTTTAGCTCCTACTGATTCAAAAGTAAATTAAAGTAATTTCAGTTTGCTCATTTACTATTTTTGTAGTAATTTTATTTCAAAAAACACACACATACATTTACACACTATGGGCAATTTGGAAATGCCAGTTAGCCTAACTTACATGTCTTTGGACTGTGGGAGGAAACCGGAGTACCCGGAGGAAACCCACCAAGCACAGGGAGAACATGCAAACTCTATGCACACAAGACGGGAATCAAGCCTGGCTGTGAATCGAACCCGGACCCTGGAGGTGTATGGCGACAGTGCTTACCTGTGTTTAACAAACATCGGAAAATATTTTTCATGAAAAGGCTCCTTTTTACAGTTGGAGAATCCCTAGGACAGACGACTTTTTGTCATATCTTAGTAACATAAGCTTTGATAAACAGAGAGGCTACAACCTGAAGTAATAGGAGGGATTGTTGTGGATATTTATGCAATATCACGTGAGGTCATGCCGTTTTATTGAATATCAGCATGGCTGTAGTGCAATTGTTTGCACAAGAGCACAGCCTGGGTCCTGCCGATATCACAGCCGTGCTGATATGCATCACAACAGCACAAGTTCAAGTGTTTTATTGCTTTTATACAACAGTTCCACAAACCCTATTTGTTATGAACAGCTTATAATTAATTATAATAAATAGTTATTTTGCTCTGCTAACACATATCCTTCTGAGATGGGCAGAACTAGTGTTGAGCTGGTGACCGACAGTTAGTGTAATTAAATTGAATAAAAGTAGTTTTAAATTCTTACCAGTACTATGTAGTCAAAGGGTGAGTAGAATAAACCATGGAGGTGGTTGACAGTCCTGAGAAACTTACAGGATCTGCTCTGTTAAATTTCATGTTCCGGGTTTGAATCCCAAATAGCATTAAATGGAAAGCTACTGCACCGTCCTTGTTTCCACATGCCTATTAGTGCCCTTGATTGGAGTTAGAGAGGCATGGGATTCACCGTGTATTACAAGCTAGTTTGCTCTGTAGCTCCTGTTAGACATGAACAAAGCAACATGGATGGTTTAGAGGCAATTCCAAATGACCTTTTTGGCAGGCAGCTGCTCTCTCCTCTTGTCAGTACTGCAATACACACTTACTGCGATACACATAGTTAAATGTCCCAATGTTGTTATGGTCTATATCAATACTCATGCAATGGCTCTCATCTAATCAAATGACTCGCTCAGAACTAAATGTTTGTATAAAAAACATCATCATACAGTATATAATATTACTAAGTATTACATTTTGTGCATTATTAAAAAAAGCCTCATTATACCATATCGCCATTGTTTTTGTTCATATAACAGCACTGCAAGTTGTTTCATTCTTTATCTATTTTACATGTAATAAGTTCTAACAGATGAAAACGAGAGATTTGCCATAGATGATATTTGCTTTTGTGTTTATTCAGTTTGATTTTTATAATATTTCAAGGAATCTGGTTGTTTTTAACTTTAGGCTTATCCGTCATAGTTTTCTTCTTTCCCAAAGAGTGGAAAAATTTTCAGGATGATTTACATTTACAAGTACCCTTCCTGCGAGCAGGCTTTACTCCCAGCTTTTTTTTTTCTTTTGTTGCGTAGTCCTCTATAACTCAAACCGGTTACTGTACACCTGCATTTGTTCTCTTTTACCTTAATATAACTTTGCCTGTGTTTGAGCTTGGTATCTAGATTGAATTTTCCAATGCAGTCTTTTGGCTCTTAATGACTAGAATGCTTCTTTCCCAGAGGACTTCTACATTATTGATGCCTACTGTTCTACAAAGAAAGAAAGAACTACATGACAAAGGAAGTAGTGGAGGGCAAAAAAAACCTTCCTGCCAGTTATTGAGAATAAATTACAGTTATTTACAGCTGCAGCTGTATGTGCAGAGCCGAACTGTCACAGACTGTTTGTGCCACTGATTTTTAGTGTTCGTTTAGTTCTCAAAGAAGCACTGAGATTATAGACAGGCACACTTTCTCGATTTTAAAATTCTCGATTAAAACATTATTTAAAAAGTTTTTTGTTGTATCTGCACATCTTTAGTCCGGGGAAGAAAACTAATCTTCTGCCACCAGTATTGCTATTGTTGCCATGGCAGTAGTACTTTTCAAAATGTATAACAGCTAAAGAATTCACTAAGAGCACATGGATAACATGCATTAATGTTTGGTTGTCCATTAGATTTTCAGACAGTATATTTCATACTTGGATTCATTTGGATGAATGTTATCAATACACTTGACTAAAGAGCCAGGGAGATTTCATTGCCTGCACATGCCATAACTCAACTCACAAGTAAACAGCAGCAAAGGGCTCTTTTGTGATATAACAAAGTATTGAAAACGAAAACATTAAACCAGACATCCCACGTCTCCCGGAAGATCCGGGAGCCTCCTGCGTATTGATAGCAGCTCCCTGACGCCCACAAATCATATACAAAATCCCAGAAATCGACCCTGCCCACCACAAGACTAATCGGTATGCGTATACTCTCTCTCGCTCGCTCACTTACTCTGAAAAAGTAGATTTTCGCGTCTATTATTGCCACATCTATTTTTTTCTCAAGTCTACTATTACGAAATCTATTAATTTTTTTCTGAGTGAGCTAGCGGGAGATTGACATGCGTATGCGTATGCACATACATTTACATTTACGCATTGAGATGCTCTCATCCAGAGCGACTCACAAAAGTGCTTTGAAGTTTCCGTCTTGGATAGATCCTTACACTGAATTACTAACTAAGTACCATCAGTCAAACACTGTTGGGAAGGTTGTTTTTTTTTTTTTTTTTTTGGAGGGGGGGGGGTGATTAACCCAAATATAAAACAAATAGGTCTTAAGTCGTGGCTTAAAGATACGATTCATCTTGTACTAAGTGAACCTATCACTTAGTAGGTCACTGTGCATGTGTAATGCTCTACAATGGCAAATGAATAGTGAACAACGCTTTTACATTAACTGATCATAGTTTCCAATAAAAATGATACTACATAAATGTATCTCGCTCAGGTCCAGACAAGCATACTGTACGAATCAACTGCACTGCCATAAGGTAACAAATGTGGAAATGAATTCCATTAGTGCATATTTTTATCATGACTTGAAGCTCTATCTTGTAGTCACTGATCTGTAGTTTTAGCAGAGAAAGCCTGAGTATACACAGGATGAGTCAACTGAGCAGTTTCAGGTGTTTTACCTTAAAAATGCAGAAAAACAGGATGATGTCAGTGCAATTGATTCATTTCATGCTTTCAGGCTGATTTAATGAAGCTTGAAGCCACTTTCGGAGCAGCAATTGTATGTGCAAATTATTATGAGTAAACAGCTGGTATTAAATTTGGAAAGACCATTTCCACATTTTAATGGGTAAATAAAAAATAATAATTTGATTTTATTTTTATTTATCTCAAAATAATAATAATAATAATAATAATAATAATAATAATATTTGCTGCATGCAGTGGGAGAACCTGTAACTTATTTTTATTTAAAAAATGTAAGTACACTCCCGTTGCTATATCTCTTTTTATTATTTCTTTAAGAGTAAAAATTTAATATCTAATG
>JAOTRS010035281.1:0-10167 GCA_028565755.1 Dinotopterus cunningtoni
AAAATATATGAAAGTCTAATGTTTATCAGTACATTACAGAAAATAATGAACTTTATCACAATATGCTAATTTTTTGAAAAGGACCTGTAAATCCATGATCTCAAACATAAATCAGGTTTCCAGACAAACCAGTCTTTATAATTATTTAATGGGATCTAATTTTATTTGATCAAGAAATCCTGAGTTCAAACTGTTCAGCTTCCTTCTGATGGTAGCATTGTTGCTTATTTCTACCTTAATGATGCGGCGGCGCTTTAGTCATTTAATGTGCGCAGCTTTCCGAGGCATGAGAACTTAGAACTTTTATAGTGATACACTGATTAGTCTCTGCTTATCACATAGCTGCGCTCTCCTTGATGGAGTTTACCTTTTAATCACCAGTAATCAAATTTTGTCCGTTCTTCCAAGGTTCTTGAAAATGAAAAGTTATAAGCATATTGTCATTAAAACTGTAAAAGTCATAATATTCACATTTGATTCCTTAAACGTTCCTAACGACTAATGCCGCCTTGTGTTTTTTTTTTTGTTTGTTTTTTTTCCTCATCAGATCCGAGTGTACATCAACTCGATACAGAAGCGCAACGAGAACAGGACTGACCTCATCGCTCTGCGCTTCATCTCCATCAACTCCATCATCGACCCGTGGGTGTTTATCATCCTCAGCCCCTCTAGGCTGCGGTTCCTTTTAGGGGCGCTGTGCAAAGCCGGAAACAGGAACTCGATGTACAGAACTTCGCTGGCCAAGAACTCGGACGCTCAGCTCGATGCCTCTCAGTGCCCGAACCTCACCGTCACCACTGAGATCACACACATAAATAAATCCGTTCAGATGATATGACAAAAGGATTTTACATGAAAGTAAAAATAAATAAATAATGCATGAATGAATGAATGTACTTCACAAACCCTGAGGAAGCAAGTGGGAATCCCAGATGCTGTAGGATCAGAGGAGGGGTTTGGTGATGTTATGGTGACCGAAGCGGTCGGGTTGTTGTTGTTATTGCTGTTGTAGTGTTCTTTGAAACCACTAAAGTATTTTTTTTTTGGGTAAAGACTGATTTCATTTAGCTCTTAAAAAAAACCAACATGACCGACAACATGAAGTATGTTCTGGATGCATTTTTACAGCACATATCCGAGTCATAGACTTCACTGGAAGACCAATAAAGCCATACTGTACCTGCAGATCCGGAGGAATCTTCCGGCACCAGGACATGAAGCATTTATTGAGGTTTAACTGAAGTGGCGCTACGCGTTGATGCCCTTACGCCGTCAAGCTAAATCGTGAACCTGTCATTAATTTAAACGGGAGTTCCTAATTTCAAAGCGTTCCTATGCAACGTGTTTTTGTGTTTTCGTGTTGTAGGTATGATATGTTGTAATACAGGATGCTGATATATGGGTTCAAAATGTACCTCATTTCATGCAGTACTGAGATTGCATTTGCACTGAGCTGTGAAAAAAAAAAAAAAAAAGATGTCGAGCTTGTATTTGTGACTGTATGATTAATACAGTGTTTGAAACTTTGTTGTTGTGAAACTGTGGGTCAGGTTCGTTTGACTTCTGTCAGAAGCATTAATAATTCCACGGAGTCAGAAGGCAAAAAAAAGGGGGAAAAATCTTTGATTCGCTGCAACAGCTGTTGTATTGTGTAAGAATTGAAATACTCCAGGTTTTTCTTTCCCACTACAAAAACGATTTGTCTTTGTTTTTTGCTGGCATTCGTAGTCGGTTCCAACACCAACAATCTATTAGACTAAAACAGAATATCTCTTGACGCTGGATATTTTGCAGATTTTTTCCCAGAAACACCAAAATCACCTACATGATTCATCTGCATTAGGGAAAGAGTAGCAATGTGTACCATTATTGTCAGAACTGTATTTTAGCTATTCAGGAATGTGTATATTGCTGTCGCTGTCACTGTATTAAGGACCAAAATTTTGCCTTCCCATGAAATAAAAAAATAAAACACAAAAGTATCAAGAGATGTAAGAATACAATTGCTCACTTTTCTTTGGAAGAGAATAAACAAAGTCGATTAACGAGATCCTGTAATCCTTATTTTAATCCACTGTAAATTCCCAGAAAGCTAACTGAATGTGTGTTTTCCTGATATTTATCTTGTATGCAACTGGCCGCTTTATTCTGGAAAAGGTTCAAAGCATTCAAGAGTGCAGCTTTTTAAGGCAGCGGTGACGCAAACAGTTACGGCTATGGGGTACTAATCAGGAAGTTGTGGGTTCAAGCCCCCGCACTGCCAAGTTGCCACTGTTGAGACCTTTAACACGGCCCTTAACACTATCTGCTCCCTTAGATGCTGTACCCTAGCTCACAATGCATTCTGACCCCAGTCTAACTGGTATATGTGAAAAAAAAATCATTTCACTGTGCTGTAAGGGTCATGTGACAAGTAATTGAATTTTAGAATGTATCAGTAGGATTGAGTCAGCTAATTATTTACTCAACCAAGCATGTCGAAGAGCTTCATAATGGTAACAACAAACCTTCATGTGAAACATCACATGCTTCAAAATTCAACATGGGCATTCTGAGATGCTTTTCTCCTCACCACGGCGGTAAAGGTTGATTTTTTTTGTGGCGCCGCAGCCTCCCTGTGAGCTTGAACCATTCCAAATATTCACCTTTGACTTCAGTCATCAACAAGGTGTTTCGGGAGGTTTGTTTCAAAAAGGTGACCAAAGTCATCAAATGCAAAGTCATTTAGATCGCCATTCTAATTGGTGTAAATAAGTATTTGGTACAGGTCTTGACATAAAAGTAGACAGTAATTAGATGTAGAGAAGTGCTGATCTACATTTTTTACTACAGAATAAATTCAATCAACACTCACTGATGCAGTCAGTCACCTGATTTCTTTAAAATGGCAGTACTCATTGTGACGTGAGATCAAAAGTAAAAGGCTGATGATTTTTGTGCTGTAAAAGCAGAAAACTGAACTAGGATATGTGAGTTTGCCTTTTAAAAACAATGGAAAAGAAATCTAACACAGACCCAGGATTTTCAGGAGAACAGTCTTGTTTATGTACTTTCACAGATCTATCATGAAGCTCGTGTTTCACACACCCAAACATAGAATGATTTTGTGCTCATTGTTCAAAAGCAGCAGATAGATACAATGAAAGTCCCGATCATTTTTAGCAATTAACGTAAGTGGAACGAGGATAAAAGTCTCTTTGTCTTTGTCAACAGTTGCATCAACACGGTTGATTGTTGTAATAGCGCACTGAGAAATTGAAGCACAGCAATAAAAGTCTTTATACAGGTAAACTGTCATGTACAGACAAGTCCGCTACCAGGAACTGTTTTTCTTTCCTTCTCAGAGAAGATTCCATTGCTAATCACTTTTATACCTGTTTTTCGAATAGGAGCTCTCACGGACAGAGAAATCTTATAAGCATGTCCATGTCAGTTTTACTTGGCGAAAGTTACCGGCATTGAAAATCCTTTCATTAAAATACGTGTCTGGGAAAACTACCCACACGGTAAAAGTTTCAGGCGTTCCCGAAATGCAATATGTTCCCCATTTATCCATACCATAAACAAATCTGCAGCATTTTAAAGGTTGGTTACAGTCTACTCTGATGCCACAGACATCCATGACCAGGAGTCCACAATTTGCCAAGCTCCTAGGGGAAAGATCTGGCCTGATGACCTGTATATAGCATGCCCTATAAATCTCAGCTACATTCACGTGTACAAGTTATACTCCGTATGTTAATTCTAGTTTTTTTTTTGTGTAAAAACACAATAAAAATCATCTGAATGTACCAGGCTGGTATACAACACCATATAACCTTATTCACGGTGATATTATTTATTCAGCAAAAATGAAACAAAAAAAACCTTGCCAGCCTTTCGCTGCAGTAACTTAAAGGAATCATTTTCTGTATGAAATTATCAGTCTCACACATTATTGTGGAGGAATTTTGGCCAACATTGTTTCAGTTCCCTCTAATTGGACAGCTCTCTGTTGGAGTTTTTGGCTTTGACTATGCCATTCCAAAACCTTGATTATTTTCTTTTTCAGTCATTCTGATTTGATCTGTTGATTTACTGGTGTGCTTCAATCATTGTCTTGTTGCATCATCCAATTTTGACTAAGCATTAGATGTAACACAGATGGCCTCACATTTGACTCTGGAATACTGAGGAGCTCTTGGTCGGCACAATGAAGATTTTCCCCTGGCAAACCTACTGTACTTGTTCAGGCTTTTTCTAATTGTGCTGTTATGGCCTTTAAAACTTAACATGCTACTAAGAACCACTATGATCAGATGTGTTTTTATTATGTTTTTACACAAAAACATGTAAAATTAAAAGAGGGGGTACTAACTTTTAAACATGACTGTACATAGCATGAGCAGCAGTTAAAAAGTTGCAGTCAACTGTCAAGGCATAGGATAAATAAGGCAGCAACTGAACAGGCAGTTCTTGAAGTTGATGTGTTGGAAGCAGGAAAATAACTTTCATACCCGTGACTTTCATAAGGTCCAAATTGAGCAAAACCAAATCAGCGGGTCTTGTTGGGTGTCCCCAGTATGCATTGTTTAGTAACCACCAAAAGTTGTAGAAAGGAATGACATCCAGTGAACTAACAACAGTGTCACTGCTGCCCAAGGTTTCTTCATGCACATGAGAAGCAAAGACTAGCATGCATGGTCTGATCCCACAGACAAGCTACAGTAGCACAAATTGCTAAAACCATTAAAGCTGCCTTGCGGCATATATGTAGCCACAATCTGGTCAGAGTGCCCATGCTGACCCCTGTCCAGTGCCAAAAGAACCTATAATTGACACATAATCATCAGAACTGGGCCGTGGAGCAATGTAAGCTGACTTGTCTGATGAATCATGTTACATCATGAGGACGGCCAAATGCATGTACATTGCTTACCTGATTTAGGGCTGCACCCGGATGCCCTATGGGGAAAAAAGCTAGCTAGCAGGCTGGCTGTAATGTCATGCTAGGCAATGTTCTGCTAGGAAACCTTAGGGCATTTCATATGGATGTGTGACTTTTACAGGTATCGCCTATCTAAACATTGATCAACACTCCATCATGGAAACGGTATTCCCTAATAGCAGTGGCCCCTTTCATCAGGATAATGTGCCCTGATACACTGCTAAAAAAAAAGGGTTGAGCAACAGTTTGAGGAACAAAAGGTTCCAGATGTTGACTTGGCCTTTAAATTCCCCAGATCCCAGTCTGATCAAGCATTTGTGGGATGTGCCATGTCCAATCCATGGACGCAACTTACACGACTTAAAGGATCTGCTGTGGTGCCAGATACAGTACCATAGTACAGTACAGTAGCATACCTTCAGAGGGGAGTCCGTGCGTCAATGGGTCAGAGCTGTTTTTATGGAATTGGATATGTTTCTTTTTATTTCAGACTCAAGATGGCACTGGAATTAATCGAATATTGATAAATGGTTAACTGTTACATTAAGAAATGTTCAACAGTCTCATATTCAACGTAGACAAAATTGATGCAAAATCAAAACCCATCAATTTTAAAAATTTTATTTATTTTTTAAAATACATTTTTCCTATGGATCCAAACATGTATATATTGCCAAAGAACTTCTAGCAGGTTTTTCCAGAATATTCAAAAAGGTTTATATGTAAACATTTTAAAAAAGGGAAAAAATGTCCCTTGGCTTGTGACATAAACATATTTGCTTAAAAGATGTCTAAAATGGAATATTGTCTATGGCCTGATTTGGAGCTTTTTTATTTCTGTACAAGCAGCAAAACATTGTTTTACATCATTTCAGCAGAAACACCTCATACACAGTCAATCGTGACAGTGGAGGGATGATGATTTGTGCTTGTTTTGCAGCCACAGGACCTGGACACCTTGCAGTCATTATGAATTATGTCTAGATTGCACCACAAGATGTAGTCACATGTTTATTCACAATATTTATACAGTCCTAAATGATGCTGAACATGTCAAAATTCCCAGCTATAAAAGGAGATTTAACAGATGTTTAAAAGACATTTTGTCCCCCCTCTCTCTCTTTCTGACCAAATAAAGACCACACACTTGCAGGTTTCACTGAGATGTCACTGGATTTCAATCATGACAAACATCAGATATAAACAAAAATGGCGCCATTTATTTCTGTTGTAACTGTTGTAACATTGGTCGTTTGTGCATGAAGTCTAGATCCCTGCACACCACCGGATGTTGAATGTGAATGGATCAGAAAGAGTAAGATTGGTTTTCAGATCTTAATCAATAACAAAAAACAATTTGCTAAAATGATAGCTATTAGGCTAGCTATGAAAATGCCAACATTAAGACTAACTTCTGATTTCTTTCTTTTTATTAATATTTCAATGTAAAATTAGAAGCAGTTGTAAAATTCTATATAAAATTAATAATATTCTGATATTATGCTGGAAAGTAGCACTGATCTCTGAACAGCTAAGTTGGACACTTTGGGTTTGACCATAGACTTCTGATATTATGCTACCCGATAGCTAACTTTTTTCTGAGCCGTATGCAAAATGCATATTACAGCGGTACCTCAGCATACGAACACCTCGCCTCACGAATTTTCGTCTTAAGAACTGAAATTTGCAAGCGGCATATGAAGGATTTTAGGCATACGAGCGAACGTTTACCGCCAGCTAAGTTGCGTGTATGTCTGGGAGCCGCTCAAAACTTGGTGGAAAGCCAAACAAAGCAAGTTTACGTTTTTTTTTTTTTTTTGTGGGTTTTTTGCATTTTGTGCAAGAATTAGTTAAGACAATGGGTACCAAGAATGTTAGCAAGGACAGGAGCAAAAACAAAAGGGAGCCACTTTTAGCTTCGATTTTAAAGCCACCGGTGCTAAATGTCAAAGTTAAATGTGTGTTTATTTCATATTTTACTTCTTTTGCATGTGTTTTCTTTATGTTTTAATTGCTTTTATATGCAAAAATATAATTATAGGGTTGAAAATTAAATTATCTGCATTTACATTATTTCCTATGGGAAAATGCGTTTCACAATACACAACACAAAATACGAAGTTCGCCTCCAGAACATATTAAATTTGAATTTCGAGAAAACATGATAGAAGTAGCAGTTATTTGTAAAGGTTGCTAGCCAAAATCACCTTGCTAGTTGCTAAAATGTTAAATGCTAGCTGATGCATTCTATATTACCTATGATGTTGATTTTTATGTTTTAGTAATTAGCAAGAAAGACAGAGAGAAATTAGTCTAGCTTGACTCAGAAAAATTTAGTGAGCACAACACGTTTGCTAACCATTTAGCATTATACCGCCTTAACAATGAAGTGGGTCGAAATATGATTCTCATAAAAATTTTAATCCTGCTTCCTGTGGCCCAGATGTTAATAAAAAAAAATCTTACCAGTTACAATAAAAAGTTACCAGTTTATGATAATGATATCATAACATTACACCATGCTTGGTAATAGACTGTGTCGCAATCCTGTCATTAATACAGACATTTCCATTTTCAAAACAGACTTAAGCAGCAAAGCTCACGTTCTTCTGCACTGTTTTGTGGTTTTAAAATATGTTGAATATTCCAAAGTCAGCTCAACTTTATATGTTTACATGTGTTTCAAATGCAGGCAGGTCTCAGGCTTGCCTAAATCCGGTGGCCTCTTTCAGCTCTTCCTGCATGTCTTTCTCCGTCTCTTTTATTTTGTAATCATCCATCCTTTCATTTGCTCTGTCTGAAGAAAAGCCTGAAGACATGTCGCATCAAGTCTGGGATTTTGAAGCTTTAATGCGAAGCAGAGTGAATGTTGACCTTGAGATTTAGCATTCCACTACCATTGTGCGTGTGTGTGTGTGTGTGTGTTACAACATCTGTGTTTAATGACAAGGTCTATGAGTGGAACATATATAATCAGGTCTGAAGTATTTTCATTTTTCCATTGGGCTTATTTGTGTGTGTGTGCGGAAACTCTTTAGCTTGTATGAGGCCGAGTCACAAATTATCTGCACTCCGGTTATATTAAAACTTCTGTTGGCTCACTGATCTTATCAGTGTATAACCGCCTCCCTAGTCACTAGTGTGTAGGTGTGATTGTGTTACATCAGTTCATTTGTAACTGCAGCGTGAGCAAAAAAGGATGCACCACTTGTAATTTGCACGAAAGAAGGGCAGCATGCAGTGATGATTTTTTTGTGGTCTGAGGGTGTACCTGGTGCTGTTATTTATGGAGAAAGTAGTTTGTCGCAGTAGATAGAGAAGTTCACAGAAGTGTTAACCATCAAGGAGAAGCTGGACGCTCGTCCACGTCCGCAACTGATGACAAACATCAGCACACTTCTGCTGACACTGTTGACGAAAACTAGGTTTTGAGGTGTTAAAGCATCCTCTCTCCAGTCCTTATCTCGCTCCATCAGACTTTTACCTGTTTGGTCCCCTGAATGCAGCTGTACAAGTATGAAGATTCACTTCTGATGATGAAGTGAAGACTTTGAAGACATTTGTGGCTTGCAGCTCAGCCCAAAACATTTTTATTGAGGGAATACGAAAGCTTGTCAACAGATGGACAAAGGTTATTGAAAAGCGCAGGGATTGTGTTGAAAAATAATGTATTTGTCTTTTCTAAAAGTTAATAAAAATAAATTATACAGCCAGCGTTATAAAAGATGTCTCTAAGTGTTACAGTAGGCCAAGCTAAATAAAATTTTTTGAAAGAATTTTTTCATATTTTTATGCTAATAAAATACCCAGAGAATGCAAAGCTTGGTTGTATGATCGTAAGAAATTAATAAAAAGGAAAAAAAAGAGAATAATTAAATAATTAAGCACAATCTTTGAAGCCCAGGTTGGTTTGTGAGCGTTTAATAGTCCTGTTGACCTTCACAGAATGGTAAAATCGAATCAATCGTTCATCAGCAATGCCTGTGTTTGCACAGTTCATGAATTTATTGCTCTATAATTAATGTCAAGGGAGGATATGGGTGTTTATGGTGATGAACATCATGCCGAACAGAACAGGAAACAGTTACTCACCATTTAGAAGATGAATCCACATGGGTGAGTGGCAACATATTAGGACCAATCTCTCTCTCACACACACACACACACACTCACACACACACACACACTCACACTCTCACACACACACACACACACACACACACACTCACAGACAGGCACCAATAACACACAAACAGAATTGCAAAAGTGAATTGCAGACATTTCCTTTTCATTTTGTTTACACTCTGACCTCAGTTCCTACACTGTCCGATATTCCAATGATGTATGTTTACAGACTGATTTGCAGGCATACCTAAGTTAGCACAGGAAATTTCCAGAGCATGTTTTCCGAGTGTTCTGGAACTTGCTCGAAAGCCCAAGGCTAGAAATCTGTCTTTCTTTTCAAGAAGCAGCGTTTTCACAATTTTTCAGACAGATATATTCAGAGTAATTCAGTTATTCTATATAAAGGAAACTGTGGAAAGCCCAGACAAGATGTTTCCTCGAGATAACAACCGTTCCTACTGTAGGCTGCCTCTTTATACCACCACTCCTAACAGACTGGTCTAAAAAATACAAATACAAGCAATGCTCATTTTTAACATTTTGGAACAGCATAATACGAGCATAAATCATGGTGATTTGAATGGCTTTAATCATGGCTTGGTTCTTGGTTCCAGACAACTTGTGTCGAATATTGCTCATCTTTTGGAAATGCTGATATCAGAGTAGAATAATTTTGGCTAACACAAAAGTTCCACCAACAATCAACTTACACTCTCTTTACAGAAAATCATTTTAGCATGCATAATACATGGACAAACCATCTAGCAGGTATATAGTTCACGTCAGGTTCTAGTTCTGTTGGACATAAGTAATAGTAGGAATCTGAGTGGGCATAGCTTTATGTAACCTGGACTGATAAAACATGAGGGATTTTAAGCACAGTACAGTGATGAGACTCCTAGCTGCAGTAAAACATCTAAATGGGAACATTTTAAAATAGACCGTACATCTGTGAATGACGATCCTGGCCGAGGTGGTTTAATTACGTAAAACTGAATCTAATCTAATATATATATATATATATATTTTTTTTTTTTTTTTTTTTTTTTTACAAACACAACAGAGGCATTTTTCCTAGATGATGCCCCATCTGTATTTCCTAAGTTGGCTCCAAA
>JAOTRS010035319.1:0-10165 GCA_028565755.1 Dinotopterus cunningtoni
TCATTAGAAACTATAGCGTGGTAGCAGCACCTCTCACTACCCTCACCTCCACAAAACTCCCTTTCCAGTGGAACCCCCGGGCTGACAAAGCCTTTTTGGATCTCAAGCGCCGCTTCACTTCGGTCCCCATCCTCACATTCCCTGACCCCTTCCTCCAATTTCTGGTGGAGGTGGATGCATTGGAAACTGGAGTAGGGGCTGTCCTTTCCCAAAGGTCCCACAAGGACAATAAACTCCATCCTTGCTCCTTCTTCTCTCGTCGCCTCTCTCCGACTGAACACAACTACGGCGTCGGAGACCGCGAATTGCTGGCTGTTAAGCTTGCCCTGGAGGAATGGCGGCATTGGTTGAAGGGATCTGAACACCCTTTTCTGGTCTAGACAGATCATAGGAACCTTGAGTACTTGAGGTCAGCCAAGAGACTCAATTCACGTCAGGCTCGTTGGTCACTTTTTTTTCAAGATTCAACTTTACGCTCTCCTACCGCCCAGGGTCCAAGAATGCCAAGCCGGACGCCCTCTCCCGCCAGTTTTTGCCCTCCTCAAACCCTTCATTCCTGGAAACGATTCTCCCACGTCACTGCCTTGTGGCTACGGCTCGTCTTGAGGTGGAGAACCAGGTACTACGAGCCCTTGAGCAAGAACCTGGCCCCAGCAATGTCCCACAGAATAGACTTTTTGTCCCTGCTGCCACATGCTCCTCTGTGCTAGAATGGGGCCACAGCTCCAGACTGGCATGTCACCCAGGGACTACCCGAACTCTATCCCTTATAAATCAATGCTTCTGGTGGCCAACCATGAAGGATGACGTTAAAAGGTTCGTAGCATCATGCGACACATGCACCCGGATGCCCAAGCCTTTGTCCTCCGCTGCAAGAGAACCTGGCAGCGTGCTCGCTCACAGCTGCTGCGTGCAGTGAGCACTTTTCAACGAAAAGCTAATCGCCATCGTTCTGCAGCTCCCAGGTACCATGTTGGCCAGAGAGTAATGCTTTCCACTCGCGACATACCCATCAAGACCACCTCTCGGAAACTATCCCCCAGGTATATTGGCCCATTCTCCATCGCCCGAGTCATCAACCCGTGTTCCGTAAGACTTTCTCTACCTTTATCTATGCATCGTATCAACCCTACATTTCATGTCTCTCAGATCCGACGACTGGTTGCTTGCCCTCTGTAAGCGCATGGCATTCTGCTATCAGAGTAGCTGCGGGTAGTACAACAACATCTGAGTCTAGCACGGCTGCATTGGTGATCAGGCATACTAGGCATTCTCCTAGTGGGTCAACACATTCTGGGGCAAATACAATGTTTTTTTGTATTTTTTATTGCCATACTGACAATCACTTTTTGCTTCTTCTCCATTTCTTGTGTAAAAATGAACAGCCCTAAGCAGAAAGATGGTATGAAAGAGCTATGTGATAAAAAGCTTAGATGTTTTTGAGGTGGATTTCAGATGTTTGTTGCAGGGGCTGCTGTAGTAGCCTCTACCACATTGGCAGTGCCAAAATTTGTGCACCATCATCAGGCAAATGTAGAGAAGTAGGTGGCGAGCCATGGATACGAGTAGGTGTGTTGTGACATGAAAGACTGGTAAATTGAAAGCTTTGTATTTCTACTCAGTTCTTTCGTTACCACAACAGAC
This sequence comes from Dinotopterus cunningtoni, assembly GCA_028565755.1. Taxonomy (NCBI): domain Eukaryota; kingdom Metazoa; phylum Chordata; class Actinopteri; order Siluriformes; family Clariidae; genus Dinotopterus; species Dinotopterus cunningtoni. The sequence goes on from JAOTRS010035319.1 coordinate 1,645, forward strand.
TGACACTCTGTTAATTTTCACATTACAGTCACTCATGACCAAGGATCTGAGATACCTAAACTGCTCTACTTAGGGCAGTATCTCATTGTCATCCTGATGGGGGAAATCCACCCTTTCCAAAGACCCAGTTACTTGGACCTGCCCTGCAGCCAGACCTGTATATCTATTGGCCTAGTTCAGTAGAAGCATGGGGAAGACTGCTGACATGACAGTCACCCAAAAGACAATTGCAATCATGGACACCACAGAAAGTTTATTTTTATTTCCAACATTGTACATTAATCCTGAAAACATCCAAACTATGAACTATCCAAACTAACAGAAAAAGTGTTAAACTTCCCAGAGTATATTTTACATTTCAGATTGTCCAAAGTAGGTACATTTAGCTTTGATGACAGGTTGACTCACTCATGGCATTCTCTCATCTGATTGATGAGGTAGTCTCCTGGAATGGTTTTCAATTCACAGGTGTGTCTTGACAAGAGTTAATTTGTGACATTTCTTGCCTTCTTTATGTGCTTCAGACCATCAAGTGTCTTGTGCAGAGAAAGGGTGTGTACAGAGTTAATAGCCCTATTAGAGCTACTACAAGTACAGTACAAATCCATATTATAGCAAGAAACAGTTGAGTAAAGAGAAAAGACAGTCCATCATTACTTTTAGAAATGGAGGTCAGTCATCATCATTGTCTATACTGCTTTATCCTGTATACAGGGTTGCGGGGGGCCTGGAGCCTATCCCAGGAGACAGGTTGCCAATCTATCGCAGAACACACACAGACACACAACACTCATTCCCTCACTACGGGCAATTTTGTACTGTGGGAGGAAACCGGAGCACCCGGAGGAAACCCACCAAGCACAGGAAGATCATTCAAACTCCATGCACCCAGACCCAAAGTGGGAATCGACTCCTCAGCCCTGGAGGTGCAGGGCGACAGTGCTAACCACTAAGCCACTGTGCCTGCTGGAATGAAGTCAATCCAAAAAAAAAAAACAATATCTTTAAATAAACCCCCACGTGCAGTCGACAAAACCATCAAACAATATGATGAAACTGGTTCTCAGAGGACTTACCTTTGCTGCAGAGGATAAGTTTATTAGAATGACCAGTTTCAAAAACTGCTGGTTTACAGCACCTCGGATTATAACCCACATAAATGCTTCTTGAAAATTATGCGGCCGGCATATTTCAACATCCACTGTTCAGAGGAGACTGTGAGAGTCAGATCTTCATAGTTGAATTGCGGCAAAGAAACCATAACTGATTGAAGGCATACCAAACCAGCATGGTTACCACAGTATTTTGCAGCAACATGCCATTCAATCTGTTTTGTACTTAGTGGGACCATTATTTTTATTATCATTTTCCAAAAGGACAAAGACCCCCTAACGCACCTCTAGGTGATGTAAGAGCTCTCACTCACTCACTCATCTTCTATACCGCTTTATCCTGTATTCAGGGTCGCGGGGGCCTGGACCCTATCCCAGGAGACTCAGGGCACAAGGCAGGGTACACCCTGGACAGGGTGCCAATCCATCGCAGGGCAGATACTGTACACACACTCACACTCTTATTCACACACTACAGGCAATTTGGGAATGCCAATTAGCATCACCTGCATATCTTTGGACTGTGGGAGAAAACCGGAGTACCCGGAGGAAACCCACCAAACACGGAGAGAACATGCAAACTCCATGCACACAGAGACGGGACTCGAGCCTGGCCAGGAATCAAACCCGGACCCTGGAGGTGCAAGGCAACAGTGCTAACCACTACACCAGATGTAAGAGCTATCAAAATATAAAACATATTCTAGGTTATTGAACATATTTTTGTTGACTATATAATTCCATATTTAATCTGTCATAATGTTATTGTCTTAACTAATATATACAATATACAATATTGATAACAATAAAAAAACATTTAATTAAGAGGTGTGTCAAAATTTTTAACTGGTACTGCACGCACGAACACACACACACAAACAGACACACTGTCCAGCCAAAAAAAAAAAAAAAAAAAAAAATCACCACCTGGATTTAACCAAGCTAATTAAGACCCCTTTCATGGGATAATTACTGCAGTGATTAATATGTTTCAGGTGAAGGAAAACTGAATGGCCTGCATTAAGCAAAGACAACAACTAAGGGGATTCCTGAAACTACTAAAATTGGATTGTAAAGTTTTTTTAAAGTTGCATAGTAGAAGAAGCGAGTTTCTCGGTCTGTCCGCTGTGGTTTGGTTAGCTTTTCTGGCGCCAGAAGAGACTCAGTCAAACATACACGCATGTTGTCTGTCAGAAAGGTCTCTGTTTATTAACAGCAAAAGATGGGGTTTTTATATGTTTGGCCAAACGCCTGTGCCATCAACATATGTTACTACAAAGAACATGAACCATTGTAAATGTCATGGTGAGATCCTGAAGAATCAAAGGAGAGGAATATAGAGAGGTGTCCGTCCAGAGACAAATCACAAGATGTTGGCTCGAGTTAGGGGGAGAGGGGGAAGGAGACAGAGGGAGATAGAGAGAGAGGGAGATAGAGAGACATAATGAGAGAATGGAAAGGTGAGCTTGGGAGCATTCACACCTTTAAGAACAGATGCAAGAGGAGATAGGAAGATAGCAGCAGGAAAGATTTAACATGTTAATATCAGATCTATGAGGAAGAGAGCAAGAGAGTAGAAATAACTCCTTTATATATATAAAATAATTCTAACAGGTCAAGAACTATAAAATGAATTATTAAAACCTGAAAGGATAGTGAGAAAGAAATGTAGTCAGAAAAAAAACATCCTGAATGAGCTTGATTGGAGATTAATGCTTAGTGAGATCAAATCGTTAAAAAGGGTGCATAAAAAGGGGGGAGAGGTAGATGAATTGGTGCACCCATCATGTCTAGTGCCTATCGTACAAGCCTTTGGAGGCAGTGTTATGATCAGGTTTAGTTTCAGCAACGTTATGTGCTCAGCTGACTGAAATGAGGTCATCTGACTACCTGAATATACTGAATGACCAGGGTTTCCATCAGTGGACTTTTTCTTCCCAGGGCGTACTGAGGGAGAGTAAAACTCTTTTTGTCACATGGATTGGCAACCACGGAATCCAGCCCTTAATCCCACTGAGAATCTTTGGGGTGTGCTGGAGAAGGTCAGACTCTCCCATCATCAATACAAGATCTTGGAGAGAAATTAATTTTGACTCTTGACGGAAATAAACGTTGTTGTGACATTGCATAAGGTTCGAAGCGATTTCAGTGTAAAAGGCAGTACAAATAAATATTAGGATGTTTTTGGCCGGCCAGTGTAGATATACTGCAAGTACAGAACGCTATCTACTTTTTGTTTAACTAGTGTGTGCCTTGTTTTAATACATGTTTATTCAAACTTATTGATGCTATTATAAATGTACATTTTGTTTTTATTTTGTTCAATAAAAAAGATATATAGAAAAAAAGAAAGACTGATATAATTTTTTTCACATTTCACTGCGTCGGCCTCGTCTTATCTCGCGAGTATACACGAGCTTGAGGCGGACCAATCAGAGACGTGAAATCCTACTCCGCGCTGAAAACATGGCCGCGCGGTGAGTGAATGTTTATACCGCAACAAAGCTAGTTATCTTATTAAATAATAAATAAAACTTTAAAGGCAAAGCTTTAACTCAATGAATCGAATGCTTAATATGAACATTGTGAAGTGGATGTCTGTAATTAATAAGCATGACAGACAAGAATACCATCGATACCCAATCTACAGCAGATGCGAGCAAAGAAATTTGGACCCGAGTTCCGAAGTTTTCGAAGAAAAAAAATAAAACAGATAGCAAACAGGGAAGAAAACAAACACACTCTCCGTCTCTGAGTGCCTCGCAATATTATGGAAAAGGTAAGGTGTTCGGTATGTTTAAGGTCACAAATGGTCTCATTTATTCAGCGTCTAAGTAAATGTCTCTTAAAGAAAATTTAACTAATGTGATGTGCAGACCGGTTTGCTTACAGCTCTGCTGAAATGTGTGTTTATCCTCATAACGCTCGTAATTTGTTGATAAGGTCGTTAACTAGAGAGTAACATAGTTTTTTTTTTGTATAACTTGGAATACAAAGGTTTAAATGTCCTTTTACGTTGACACATTAGACAATTAATGATTACATTAAGGTTTTTTAAACATTAGAAATGTCAACATACAGCAAAATCAGTGACTCAAACATGACTGTTTCTGTTCTTTCTTTACTAAAAGATGTAGGAACCCCAAAACATAGATCAAGGACGAGATTTAATGGTTGCATCAATGGTGATTCCCCCAGTGAGGCAGAAGCTATACAGGATATCATCTGGGATCCTGCTTCTCCACCTCCAACGAGGAATGGTGAGAGCTTCTTTATTCTTGACCGTTCCAATAGTTTTGTATTTACGACTGTATCTTGACACCATTGCAACGTTCCTCATTTACATTTAGCCACAGGTCTCTCCAGGGTGTGTGTATTCTGTGGACAAAATCTTCAATGATTCTTCAAGTGACATATACTAGTGAATTTTAAAAAATTCTTATCATGGAAAAGTTTTTTTTTTTAATTAATTCCAAATTTAAAACCTATTCTAGATACATTATAAATAATGTAAAATATTGTAAGCCTTTATATGTATTATTTGAACGATTTTGCTTGAAGTGAAGTTTTTATATTCTAGTTTTATGGAAATTAAAATATTTCAAGCCTTTTTTATTTTAATTTCGATTTAAGAGAACTTGACAACTTTAAGAGAATTTAAAATCTCTAAATAGTAGAATATTTTCTAAAAAAAAAATCCACAGTACAGAAATGTCCAACTTCTGAAAAGTATGTTTATTTATGCACAAAATATTTGTTCAGGGCTCCTTTAGCATGAGTTATTGCATCTATTTGACATCTTATGGAGGCAATCAGCCTAAGGTACTGCTGAGGCTTTATTGAAGACCAGGTTGTTTTGATACCACCCTTCATTGTTGGGTTGGGTATTTCCTATTGATAATACCCCATAGATTCTCTAAGAAGTTCAGATCAGGTGAGCTGACTGGGCAATCAAACACAGTAATATCATGGTCACCAAACCAGTTAGTGGTAGTTTTGGCACTGTGCACAGGTGCTCAGTTTTGCTGGGAAAGGAAATTGGCATCTCCATACAGCTTGTCAGCAGACAGAAGCTGTGCTCTAACATCATCTTCTAGATGGCAGTGTTGACTTTGGACTTGATAAAACATAGTAGACCCACTGACTGTGGAAACTGGACTTCAAGCAACATCTCTCCACTCTTTCTCCAGACCTTGATTTCCAAACTAAATGCAAAATAATTTTTTATTTGAAAAATCAATCTCTTAACAGCAGTTCAGTTATTTTTTTAGTAGCCCAGATAAGACACCTTTGATGTTTTGACACTAGGAATGCAACAGCCGTAGGCAATTTTCTGAAGACATCTGTGTATGGTGGCTACTGACTCCAGCCTCATTCCACTCCTTGTGAAGCTCTCCCAAGTTCTTGACTTGGCAGTGCTTGACAGTATTTTTAATTATGTGGTCATCCCATTTTCACCTTGTTCACATTTTACTACCACACATTTCCCTTCCAGTTAACTCCAGGCAGTTCTTTCAACGTTGGCTTTCTGTGGCTTGCCTTCCTTATGAAGGGTGTTGATGATTTTCTTTTGCACAGCTGACAAGTTAGCAATGTGATTGCGCTTGTATTCACTGAACTACATCAAGCAATGCATGGTATTCATTAGGCATGCAAATTACCAGGGACCACCCGATACATAGGTGCTAATTCGGTTTGTATTGCGATTCCATTAGTATCCCGATTTTATAAATATTCTGATTCAGTATATTTTTTTTTAGATTTTGTTACAATTCTAAACCAAATTATTTTCGGCAAATAATTTGCTCCTAACACAAAGGATGCAGTGCTGCCTGCCTAATGTATAAATAGATCCTCTGCAGATTATAAAGGAACTGGAAGATTTTACCACTTCAAATGCAAACATTTATAAATTAAAAATGAATAAAAAAAGCTTATGTCATTGAGGTGATGCATGAATTGCCACACAAAATAATCGTAATACAAAATTGAATTGATATTTTCCCCAATGTCAAATATTTATACCATATACATAGTAATTTACTCAAATGGACTTGCATGATTTTTGATTTTCATGAACTGTAAGCCATAATTATTGAAATGAAGACAGAAAAAGGGCTAAATATTTCACTTTACATGTAAAGAATCCAGAATATACAGTGTTTCCCACAGATCTGAAGCATATTTGTGATGGTAGCCAGCTCACTTACCTGTCTATTATGCTAGTGCGAGAGCAGTGTACTGTCCTCTACAAATTAATCAATCGCGGAGGGCACCACTCTCCCAAACAAATTCTTTTAAGCAGGTTGGCAAATATACTTGGGTGGCCGTCAATATACCTGGGCAGCCTGCCCAAGTATTCACTGTGTGGGAAACACTGATATGAGTTTCACTTTTGACTTAAGGGGAAAAAAAAAAGGTTTTGCCCCTCCATTTTTCAAAGATAAAAGGAAACCTTTCAGTACTGTGCAAAAGTCTTACCACATTATCTGTGGAACAAATTATGTTCCATACATGTTTATCATGCCTGTAAAGAGAGCAACATATTACATGACGGATCATATTGCAGATGGAAACAAAACAAAAAACAAAACAAAAACTTAATGTACGCTTCTGAGTTTTGTATGAAAATAGAAAGTGTGACACAGTTACCAGAAGAACTCATTCTCCAACAGTAAAATAAAACGGCTGTTTTACTTGCAGTACTATGCAAACATCCAGGAAACATGAACAAAAAAGATATAAAGCAAGGTGGTCAGCTAAATGTCATGAGCGCTGTAGATTTATTCACCACTTAATTTCTGTGACCCTTTCATAATATATTAGCAGCAGTTGGGTTATAAAATGAGTTGTTGGTGTAATGAAAATGAACAAAGTAGATTATTTACTGCATTTAGAAGAACACTGTCTTATCAAAGTACAAAGTACATACTTGTCAAAGAAAACAACTAAGGAGATTGCTGAAACTTGAAATTGGGTTAAGAACTGTAAAAAAAAAAAACATTATTAAAGCCTGTAATTGGTTAACACTCATTTTCATAAGAACTTCATGCTTTATAAGTCCAGATTGTTCCAGGGTGTTGGGCCCATCATGGTAAGAAAAGAAGGAGAAGGTTTTATGCAGAAAAGGTTCTATGCGCGGTCCCACTCTCCCATCATCATTGCAAGATTTTGGATAGAAATTAATGCGAATGTAATCCTGTGATATTGCATCAGCTTATCGAAGGAGTGCCACGGTCGTAATTTAAGAAAAAGGTGTTTAACCAAAAGATTAGAATGTGTAATTTTTTTCTGGGTTGGGCAGTATATTATTATTATTATTATTATTATTATTATTATTATTGACACAGGATATAATGTATTGCTCAGTGAACTTATTCCATATTACATGTATTCTTACCAAGGTCAATATGGAATTCAAGACGATGTCTTTTTCTTAAGGACCTAACTTTTCTGGGTTGTTTTGTGGATTTAACAGTAATTGTTGAGGTAATGTGAGCCTTCACACATAAAATAAATAAATAAATAAATAAATATTTAGCTTGTTAGTAACCCCATTATCATGCCTATATTCTTACAGGTTACAGTTTTACATGCTAAATAAAGGTAAAATCTCAATAATGTATAAGACAGGCATTACAACATGTCCTCTATACCCCATAAAGAGCATTGGGGAAATGGGCTTTAAAGGTGTTATATCAGAAGATGAATGACACATTTTAATGTTCTTTTTTTAAGTGCTTAAGAACTGTCCTAGACAAATCACATTTTTTTAAAGCAAAACTGGCTAGAACATTTTTAAACATAGATCCTATATGGGAAACAATTTTCATATGAAAATACCTACTTAGTGCCATAAATGTATGGCAAAACTGGTAATCTGTTCTAAGATCAAAGGCAAAACCTTGTGCTGTAAGTTGATGTCTTGTTGTTTGTTCCTTTGTGGGTGTATGTTCATGTATATTAGTTTGCCTCATCCTAAAAAAAAAAAAAACAATATGGCTGGTGGAATGCCAATGTTTCCAACACCTTGTGAAATACAGGCCATGGTCCCGTTCTGATGCTCATGTACCCAAAAAAATTAAATCAGTTTTCGCCCTGAATGAGAACGGTGGTGGATAACACTGTTCAATAAAAAAATATTATCCATCCATCCGTTTCTGGAAGGAAAGTTAAGCATTTTTGATGAGCTATAAAGGTCCTGTTCTGCTCTCCTTGCTTTGATCAAATAAATACACTATTATAATTAAATATCTTGTGAGAATATAAATAGTTGGAAAATCTTTTTGAATAATTGTTCTCCATTTTGCCGCAGCTATTTTACTGGTTGTCCATATATACTGAACAAAAATATAAACGCAACACTTTTGTTTTTGCTCCCATTTTTAATGAGATGAACTCAAAGATCT
>JAOTRS010035337.1:0-10164 GCA_028565755.1 Dinotopterus cunningtoni
ACAGCTCTTTGGTCTTGGCCATAGTGGAGTTTGGAGTGTGACTGTTTGAGGTTGTGGACAGGTGTCTTTTATACTGACAACAGATGCCATTAATACAGATAACGAGTGGAGGACAGAGGAGCCTCTTGAAAAAGTTACAGGTCTGTGAGAGGCAGAAATCTTGGTTGTTTGTAGGTGACCAAATACTTTATATTCCGCCATAATTTGCAAATAAATTCTTTAAAAATCCTACAATGTGATTTTCTCTATTTCTTTTTCTTATTTTGTCTTTCATAGTTGAGGCATACCTATGATTAAAATTACGTACCTCTCTCATCTTTTTAAGTGGGAGAACTTGCACAATTGGTCGCTGACTAAATACTTTTTTGCCCCACTGTAGAGGATGTTCGGGTCTGGGGCTAATAAAAGTGTGAAAATTGTAAGTCGCACAGTCCTGTGTACCTGTGTGTGTGTGTGTGTGTGTGTGTGTGTGTGTGTGTTGTGTGTGTGAGAGAGACTGAGTTTTGTGTTTTGGCCCTGTCGTCCCGCACAAGGTTGCAAACATTGTCATACAACATTGTGGCGAAATTCGAGCACCGGCACGTGTCTGCCCTCACATTCCCACACACTGTACCCTCTGTCTTGTGGGAACCAATCTTTATTTGCTCCTATTCTGTCGCATTTTTCGTATCCCAAATTTGAGACCGGATGCAGTAAATATAGCTTTTGGGTTCATTATCACAACTTATCAAGATGGCCAAAAGATTCAGAACACATTGCAATTGAATTTGGAAGAAAGAGATGCTTTTGATGATGATGTAGAGGAAGAGGATCACATTTCTGAAAATTCAGAGAAAAATTCTGAAAAAAAGGTTGAGACTGAACACCAGCTAGTTCTGTATTGCAATAATTTAGAAGGAAGGCATGTTTTTTTGGAATGAGGGGAAAGGTGATGGACCAAACCCATTCACATGGCCACTTTGGGGTTTCTTATCCTTGCTGGAGTTTTCCAAAGGGGAATTCACAGAATGCAGGTTGGATGCAGAAACTGGCAGAGAACATTTCCATGCAACAGTGTCTCTGGAAAACTTCCACATAATTTCCAGGATTACCCGCTTTGATGAACGAGATGACAGACCAGCCTGATATCAAAGAGACAAGCTAGCTGCCATCAGAACAGTGTGGGACAACTGGGTGCACTGCCTTCCCCTATTTTACAACCAAGGGCCTATTATTCTAGGTTCCAGCCAGCAATAACAAAAAGAAGAACTGTGAAGTGCGTGGACTCAAGATGGACAGAGAAACACTATGTACATACATCAAGAAGTACATATGCAACACATACGCAGTATAACTCTGCCCCTCATGTGTTGTACAGGCTGATATGAAAAGGCAGTGGGGCTGATGTGTTCAGCTTGTGTTGTGTAAAATGACCTGACAGAGTTAAACTTCCAATTAAGTTCATTTAAATCAAAATCAATAGTTGCTTTATTTGTAAAAATAAATAAATAAATAAATAAATCACTCATATTGATAATTGATTTTTTAATTGCATTTTAATAAAAAAGAAGAAAAAACAAGTAGCACTTTAATTCATAAATGTGATCTAACAAAGATAAAGGGCAAATATTAACCATATATTATGTTAATATTTCTTGTAATCAGGATAAGTAAACATCTGGGGAGTATTTTAACACAAAATTGATTGATTGTATTTTATCTCGGTTCGTTAGTTTTTTCAAGTATAATTCTAAATGTGAAGATTATGGTGCTCTAGTAACATTAAAATAAAACGTGTTTATTTATTTTTTTAATTAAAAAAAAAATACTTGTCGTTCCAGTACACGAGATAAAAGGATGACGGCAGGCGGCATGTTTGGTTTACTTTTTTGGGTTTTAAGTTGGCTTTTAATTTCATAAGTACAAGAAGGACTTAAATAGACATTGAGTATTTTATTTGAAAGTAACCTTCAACTCAGCGTCTTTTTTTCTGAGTTCAAAATGCTTTTTGTTGCATGCAGAAATAAGATCTAATTTTCTCTGTAGCAGTTCATTGATTTCTTAATCATCATGATTTTTTATATATAGCATAAAGGTAAAAAATGATATATGCAGTGTTATCTTCATTTTACATGTGAAAGGGTTTTGTGGCTCCCGGTGTTTCCTTTCCTGTGGAAAACAGGTGCAAATGGCAGTTTGCCTGTTGAAATTGCCGACCCATGCTCTGGCTCTATACGTGGAGCAGAGATCCCTCCCGTGCTCCAAAGTGCAACAATTTACATCACTACACATAATAGCATCTCTAGGCAGAAGAAAACATTAAGCATAGAGATTTGTCTGTATAAGCGTGATAATTAAGGATTTCCTCCTTTGTGAGAGTAGACCAGTTGAGTACACCATAAAGGATTCTCATGCACTCCATTGAGACATGCGCATCAGCTGTACTACCCTAACCCTGGAAAATGTGACTAGCGTCAGTTCACTCAGAGACTCATGGGCTAATATTTAATTGCAAAAATAGCTAAGCATTTAGAATGATAAACTTGGCAATCCCGATTATTGTAGAAATGATTCAGATCACATATTGTTTCTTAGATTTGTAACATGCAGAAATGATTGTTCATAACAACAACAACGAATTGATAATAAAGTCATTAAATCAGTAACTGGGGAAAATCTTAGCAACCATGTGACATATACAGTACAAACTGTGGGACCAAATCCTAAGGCATTCCCAGATGTTATGTCTAAATGTACCTCTAGGGGGTGCTAATGAGTAAAACTTCTGATAACTGTTAAACCAGTCAACATCATATTATGATTCTCCTTTCTCTAAAATTTCCCAACATTAATTTAAAATTTCCCAAACAGAAAGTGGGTCGTTTTATTTATTTATTTTATTTATTATGAAATAGTTTTTTTTTTTCCATCTCTTATTAATTTTGCTTCACATTTATTTGCAGTTCAGCACAGCTACTTAAACAGGAATTTTGCCAATATCTCAGCAATGGCTTGTTGTAATGGCATGAAATGTAATTTCGGGTCACTTTGGCTTCTGGTTTTCCTCCAACACAGTGAAGTGAAGCCAGAGTTGTTTCTAAAGGTTTGAGATGCTATTCTTTTTAGCGGCGTGGGTTGGAGGTTTTATTAGGGTTATTTCTATAAACAATGAAAAATATGGTAACGCTTCACGATTTTGCGTGTCATCCTTGCGCAGGGGCCATGCTAATCTTCTCTGTATCGTTCCAATTTTAGTATATGCGGGGCCGTAGCACCCACGAAATGAGAGGTCGAAAAGCTCCCTATATATGTGGAAGGCCCTTAACACATGTCCTATTGACGGTGAGAAAGGAAATCCAGGAAAGTTTTTCAGACAATTTGCAGTACAGATCTGTCTGCAAACATGCTACATGAACTTTACAGACAGAACTATTCCCCAAATTAACCATTACACACTATAAATGTGTTAACTTTTTCTATTTAATGTTTCAGAGTACAGCAGTGCATGCTGGGAGTATGAGGATTCAGGCGTTCTAATTCGCCCTGTGTGTGGTGATGTAATCTGTCCTTTGTTCTTCTGACATGCCCTTCCCCCGTCCCCGTCCTTGCGCTCTACATGTGTGTGTGCGCTTCTACCTCTCACAGCCGTCTCACCCGCTGCAGCCCAATAAACAACTTAAAGATGTCCGGAGGAATTCAAAACACCACCCCCCCTAGACTGATGGTACATATAGTTAGTAACCTAGTAAAAGTGTAAGAGTGTATCCAATGACAGAAACTTCAGAGTACATTTGTAAATCGCTCTGGATCCAAGCATCGGCCAAATGTCTAAATGTAAATGTACACTGCTATCAGACAACGATAAAGAAGACACCAATGAAGATTGGTTAAATCAAGAACAGAAATCGGAGAATAAACATAGGTCAATGCATTTATTCACAAACAGGCATAAACAAAACAAAGCGACAGTCAGCAGAGATTATGCCGGACAAGGTCATAAACAACAACAGCAACCAGGAAATAACAGGCTTAGAAACAAACAAGAAAAAAATCATCGAGCAAATGTACAGATGATGCCATGGCCTTAAGAAGTATATTGACTGCAGTTTGCTGGTCAGGACTTTGACTGCCTTTCTCTCTCTAAGTTTGGCAAACCTGCTTGTAACTCCCCCAAGTGTTGCTTTACAGGGGTAAAATCTTTGACCAATTCACCTACTGTGATGCTTATGTGATCACCCTCAATGTCATTGACTTCAGAAGACACTGTAGAGAGCCTAGATATATTCCCAGGTATATTCCCTGCTGTTATATATTAACTAAAACCTCACTCATTAATGCGTGTATTATTAGTAAATTTATGGCCGCATATCTCAGACCCCTGTTAAACCTCTTAAAACCAAGCTTCACCAACCAGACCTTTGGTTCAAAGTACAGAGCCCACCAGCAAGCAATGTAGAAATTTCAAAGCGCAACCATCTGATATTTTGGTTTCTACATTTCTGCATTTATTCTTGTTCTAGGGACAGTTACACACAGGTCTCTGAACACATGAAATGGAAAGGAATGTGTTGCTGTTCATCTCGCCCTCTAAATGCGGACTTCAGTATGACAATTTCCTGACTAAAAGTCAAGAGGCAAGATGGCGGCGTTTTAGCATTTTTACTCTGAAACTGTGTCCAGGGTAAACACAGGCTGTATGTTTGATGTGTGTTTTCAAAGCAGACAGACTCAGGACATCTTTGAGCAGTGTTTTGTGCTACAGCAGATAAGACGGCTGTGAGAGGAGGAAGCACACATGCCAGAGTGCAGGGACGGGGCGGGGGAAGGGTGTGCTCATGAGAACAAACGGCAGATTATGTCACCACACAGAGGACCAATCAGAACGCCAGCACATGCCTGAGTCCCCATACTCCCAGCATGCACCTCTGCAATCTGAGACGTTAAACGAAAATAGTTATAATTTTATATAATAAAATATATAATTTTGGGAATAGTTATACATCTAAACTTCATAAAATGCCTGAAGGTCTGTTCTACAAATCTCCTGGAAGACTTTTTCTGGATTTTTTTATTTTTAAACTCACCATCAATATGACATGTGGTAAGGCCCCTACGCATTTATAGGAAGCTTCCACACTGCATGTTCGTGGGTGCTACGGCCCCGCATATACTAAAATTGGAACGATACAGAGAAGATTAGCATGGCCCCTGCGCAAGGATGACACGCAAAATCGTGAAGCGTTACCATATTTTTCGTCCCTTATAGAAATAACCCTAACTAAACCTACAAAACACCAACCCTAAAACCCTGAAAAAAGCCTTATTTTTTAACCGTTAGAAACACACTCACTCACTCACTCATCATCCATAATGATTAATTCTGTTTTTATTCTGGTTCTTATAGAAATAACCCTAAATAAACCTACAAAACACCAACCCTAAAACCCTGAAAAAAACCTTATTTTTTAACCGTTAGAAACACACTCACTTACTCATCATCTATAATGATTAATTCTGTTTATTCAGGGTCACAGGGTCCTGGAGCCTATCCCAGGAGGCCTAGGTACATCCTGGAAAGGGTGCCAATCCATCACAGGGCACACATGCACTCACACTCAATTGCACTCTATGGGCGATTTGGGAACACCAATTATCCTAACCTACATGTTTTTGGACTGTGGGAGGAAACCGGAGTACCCAGAGGAAACCCACCAAGCACAGGGAGAACGTGCAAACTCCATGCACACAGAGACGGGAAATCGAGCCTGGCCAGGAATCGAACCCAAACCCTGGAGGTGCAAGGCGACAGTGCTGACCACTACACCACCATGCCGCCTTCATTAGAAACTACACTGTTTAAAGAACGTAAAAAAAAAAAAAAAGTAAAAAAAAAAAAAAAACAGTCAAATGACTGGCCAAATTAAGTTAAAATACTTTTATATACATGCGCCAATCAGAAAGCGGTAATTAGAATATCCCCGCCTCCAGCTGCTGATCACTATAACACCATAGTTCCCCTTATACAAACAAAATATAAAAATTTAACTCCCTCTACGTCCCCTGTTTTTCCTCCAAGATATTTTTTCAGTGAAAAAAATTCCACAACCTGCACTGCTCTAAAACAGCTACACAGCAAAAACATTTATCCTTATGTTAGAGTATGCAGGCCTATATTAAGAAAGCTGATGGCTGGATTGCCGTGATAATATTTTAGAACAAATGTCATCAAAACAAAAACAAATTTATTTTTACCATTTACAAGGTTTGCATGGGTGCTGCAGACATTGTCTCCTACATTCTTTAAGTCATGGAAAAAAATGCTAAATTTGCATCTATAACTTAATAATACTAATAATATAAAACTAATATGATTTCAAAATTACAAAGAGAAACATATTTTTTTTAGTATGGACATTAACCTTCAATCTGTCAGGGAATACCCCTAGAGGGCGCCGTGCGCCCACACTTTTTATGTCTTTTGTGTTTTCGTTAGCGTGGAACTATATATCCCAGAATATACCTCAGTTAGGTGATGGAAGCGCTCAAGTGAACCGAGGTAGCTCATTAGTTCTGTATAAATAGTCGAGTGTTTAGTTGGTCTTGCATCCGCTTTTGTAAGTTTGATGTGTTTAAACCGTGTTTCTGCGTCATGCCGATTACCTTAGTTCCTGTTCCGTTAGTCTGTGGTATTACTGCTGTTATGGGTTTTTCATAGTTTCTTAGTTTATGCCTTTATAGTTTCACGGTTTAAGTTTGTTTGTTTATGTTCTATTTTCTTTATTAAAGAACTTTAACTTATGTCTCGCCTACAGCCCCCACACACAACACCCGTGACAAAATGCAAGAAAAAAAATTCAGTATTGAAATAATACTTAAAATAACAGTCAACTTAATAATTTACAGATAATTTCTGTAATTTTACAGATATTTGTATGTAGTAAACTACTATAAAAAAATGTAAGTTATTTTCTGTAAAATTAGGACTTTTTTTTTTTTTTTTTTTTTTTTACAGTGTAGAAGCCAAGCAACTCTGGCTTCACTTCATTGTTTTAGAGGAAGACCAGATGCCATTGGGACCCGATATTACATTTTATGCTTGTTTACAAACATCAGGTCATGTTCCTTTCTGCCAAGTTTGGTGTAATTAGAAATATGCCCTCATTTTCTGTTTGGCGACAACTCCATTGAATTTGTATGCATTATGGACGTATCCTACAGCATAAGAAAGGCCTGTTGGTCCCATAGTGCTGTGAGGTAAATTTCCTGATTGAAAATAATTATTAGCAGACAAAGGAAGGAAAAAAAAAACACATAAAACGGCCAATTACTGTTTGGGAAATTTCAAAAATCATTTTAGGAAATTTTAGAGAAAGAAGAATCATGATTTGATATTGAGTGGTTTAAAAACTATGAGCAATTTTTCTATTTCGTGAATTATAGCACACCGTAAATGTACATTTAGACATAACCTGTTGGAGTGCCTCAGGTTCTGGTCCTACACCCACCTATGAAGTTTGGTGTGTATGTCACATTTGTTTTTTGTTATGAACAATCGTTTCTCCATGTTACAAATCTAAGAAACAATGTGCTTTTTTGGTTGGGGTAATGAGGTAATGATCTGAATCATACCTACAATATTTAGGATTGCAAAGGTATTATTGCAAAAGCTTAACTTTTGTTGGCAGTTAAATATTAGACCACGAGTCAGGACATGTTGTCTTATTGGCTGCAAACACTTTTGACACTCGGTTGATTGAATCCTCCTAGAAAGTGCTATTTAAGCTCTGCCCCACAACGCAGAGGTGTGTTTTTTCCGCAAAGGTCCTTGGAAAGACGTAAGTGATACATTGCCTTAAGTTAGGTTGTGGCAAAAATATACCCAGATATGTCTATCATTACAACTGAATCGATCACATTTAACAGAAGGAGAAACGGCTTTGGTGTTGGGATGGCTATTCTTTAAAGAAAGAAGCTAGACCGGGGATAAATGTAGTCTGATTAGCTGTTGCCTATTGTATTGGTGTACAGTTTAATTCTTATGATATAATTTATTATTTGACTGTAGGCCAGGGAGAATTTATAGTGATGATTCTGTTGTGATTTAATTAACAGAAAATGAATCAAGTTATTCAAAGCTGTCAAATAAAGCAAGTGGCTTGTATCATATTTCTATTAAAGAAATCTTAAATATGTTAGTTCATGGATTGCTCTTCTTCTTGCTATCTGGTTCATCGGGTCAGTTTTGTTGATATCAGTTGTTAAAACAAAGCTGGCACGCTTTGCAGCTTAAATAACTATAGGCCCACAGCAGTGGTCAGCATAATATGTAAAGTTAAAGAACTGAAAAGGGAATACTCAAGCACTATGTGGGAATTTGGCCTACTGGTTTGTCCACCAGCAGGTAAAATGGGGGCATATGTTCATTATCATAAACAGGTCAAAATAATCACCAGTCATTAGTAGCCATTCATCAATTTATTTACTGGTCTGACGAACAGTGAGTAAATTTACATTAGCATAGGAAGCAATGCAGTGTGAAAAGTAACATAAAATCTCAGTTTAAACGCACGCATTTTAGAACATCAGCACTTAAATACTGGTACTCGTCCAATCACACCTAGTTTTTATGTATTGACAGAACTGTCCCTCTGTCCGGACGGAGTAATGAAACCATTTAACATAACTTAATAAATTATTTTAAATTTTTTTTTTTTTTTTTTTTTTTTTAGGAATAGTATTTTGTCTTAACATTTATACAACGTTTGAGTTAGTTTTTTTGTGATTTGTTTTGAAGTACACCACAAAAGTTAATCAGCTTATTTCTGTTCTTTCCCCACTAGAGGGCGACATTATTTTACAAACTGAAGATAATCTCGCTGGTCCTTTCGAATTTACACCCAGCAATGGGATTTATACAGGTTTACACAGACTTTTTTCTCAGATTAATCAATATAAGTCCCACTTGAATTCATCATGTTCGTTTTATAATTCGACATTGGTGTCTGTACCACATGTAAATATTTTTTGCCATGCACCGATTTGTTAAGGCAAGTTTACGGGCAGCTTCGGGGCCTCTAGCTTGTTCCTGTCGATGCCGAGTATCAAACGGCTTCTTGGTTGCTTTTTTTGTGCACTAGATAGGGTGTGTCCTTACAGCCACCTGAATCTTATTTAGTGCTCTCGATATTGAGGAATGTTAAAATGGAAAATCCCGCAAGTACCGTTTCTCTGCCATGTGTTTTAAACGCAGTCGCAGCTTCATTTTTGTACTTGTGTGGCAGCAGCACAGGAAGTCTTAATAAAGTCTTCTTACAAGTATTGTTCTTATTGTGTTGTATTAAAGTTCAAGTTGTATTCGGCTTTAATTAAATCTCAAAGTACCACAACACACGTGTCGATGTAATGGTTCAAGTAAAAAAAAAAAAATTAAGTGGTTCTCTTTACAAGCAAAAAAAAAAAAAAAAAGACTTCAAAGTCTATTAATATTCAATTAAAATTTCAAGTAAAATTCAAGCAATAATTAAGGTTGCCAACTCTCGCAAAACAATATCATACTGTAGTATTATTATAAGTATGTTCTAACAAAAGCTAGCTATCATAGGGGGGAATATGTTAATTATATTCAGATAACATGATGAGTTATGAAATATAAAATGTTTTAGTCCAAAATAAATAAATTTTTAAAAATTATATTAAAAGACTTAAGTTATTTTCTCTGTATAATATTGATATGGTACAGTCATG
Organism: Dinotopterus cunningtoni; assembly: GCA_028565755.1. NCBI lineage: Eukaryota > Metazoa > Chordata > Actinopteri > Siluriformes > Clariidae > Dinotopterus > Dinotopterus cunningtoni. Next base: position 9,724 of record JAOTRS010035337.1, read on the forward strand.
AATATTTAATTGATGTCTGCATGATCTTTGTAAGTTACCTTGTTTACTTATTTCTGTCATGTTTATGACTATGATTGTGTTATTCTTCTATTGTGTGTGTGTGTGTGTGTTTTTTTTTTTGTCCCCTTTCCTTTCTTATAAAATAGGTGTTTTCCCACTTATGCTTGGTTTACATTGCCCAGGTTGACTGATGCACGCAAAATAAAACTAGCTTCTCCTGGTGAACCCTGGCTCTGAGTCTTTTTATTTAATTTTTTTTTTTTTTAAACTAATGTTTTGGTCAGGTCCAGAAGAACTTTGAGACTTTAACTCTAGTTTACAACAAAGGCCTTTTGTGAGTCAATATCCAGGCTCTCCTGAGTGCCCTTTTACTCCACCCCATTTAAGTTTGAAATCATTAACCACCCAGGTCAGCCTGATAATTTTATTTCTCATAAGTAA
>JAOTRS010035347.1:0-10164 GCA_028565755.1 Dinotopterus cunningtoni
TTTGGATTTTTACAACATTATTGTTGAAATACACAGTCCTGAAAAAGGGGCGTTTCTTTTTTTGCTGAGTATATAACCGGACCAACACACACTAAACTACACGCTGAATAATGATGTAGGAAATGGGTTTTCTACATGAAGTGTCAGTCCTTTTAAATTTGAGTAATTAACATGGAGTTAATGAGGTTAAACTTGGATGCGTTTCATCGAGAAAAGCACTAAAAAGTAGCAGATTGAAGCCGAGAGACTGGGTGAATTGTCTCGTTATTTCATTCTCAATAAGTATCTGATTTGAGCGTCCATGATCAGAGAAGATTAGAGGTGATGTCTCTCTCTCTCTCTCTCTCTCTCTCTCTCTCTCACACACACACACACGCACACACTCATTAATATAGCAGTTTCCTGTGAGCCTGTGATTAACAGTCCAGCCTGCAGGTAACTGGAGGCACTGTGATGTCGTTCATCGCTACTCATCTCTCTCTGGGTGTCTGAGAGGAACAGATTGAAGTGCTGATTAAAAGCGGAGGTAAACAAACCCGCCGTCAAGACAGAGCGCCGTCCAATGGCACTTCTTTTTCCAAGCATTAATCTAATGCCATTGTTGAGGGAATGGGTTATTACAGTGCTGATATCAGAGCGGAAGAGGAATCCATATTGAGGATTAATTGTTTTTGGGGGCAGGATGCCACAGGAGAGGGTGTTCACAGGTTCCTGTCAATGCGAGGGACAATAACACGGCTATGACTGAAGCCACCTTTGATCAGGTGTGTTAATTGAAAGCATTATTCATGCAGGACTGGCATCAGCGCCAAGGTACCACTGTTTGACCACGACTTCCTCTCAGTTAAGCAAACTGCATTGGACTAACAGTGAAAAAAACCAAACCACTCCAGTAGTCAGTGAAGGTCCTTGAGGTGATACCTTCAGGGGTTTGTCTTTTCTGCTGTTAGTGAAAGGAAATAGAGTGTTTTACACCATTAGACCCCATTTAAAGTAACCTACCACGCAGAAACACACTCAACATGTACATACTGAAAGATTTCTGATCTATTTAGCGATTCTCAGGTTAACCTGCCGGGTTCTGTTAGAATGTAGGAAGGGCGTTCAGGTCGAAGCTGTTTTATTGTACAGAATAACAGAACACAGTTCTGAGAGTAAAAACTCCCTTTATGTCTCTATATAATCCCCTGCTACACTAATGCACTTATCCCAGTGTTTCACTAGTGCTTGGACACTATCAAGGTAGAAAGTTTTCTCTGGTTGCCTGCTTCACATCTGAAACCCCGGCCTCCCAGGAACTCCATGTGGAAATGTCTTGGCCTACGGTCAGGACTGTATGTGGCAATAACTCCCATCCGAGTTCCTGTAACGTACAAGTGGTGTTGGTAAATGATTGTGTGTACAGTTCAAACACAGATGCGTCTCTTTTGTCCGCAAGTTGCTGACAAGTATTTCGTCTATTTTCAAGGATCAGGTGTTCCACTCGCTGAATGTTCACAGGAACGACTGCAGTGAGCTCCGAGCCACCTCGGCCGGGATCGTCATTCACGGACGTATGGCCTTCTTTAGAACGTCGGCACCATTCAAATGTTTTACGTTTTACACCTTCTTTCATTGCCTACTTTACATTCTTGAACTCCCATTGTGTGGTGCTCTGGTGGACATTATGAGTACAGTGTTTACTAGAAGACAACAATGTCAGACTTAAAAGGTGGGAGTCAGTGATTCTAATCTAGTAGACTGTCCCTTCCTGGTCCGCTGGCTGTCTGTTCTGTGTGTGGACTAAAAAAAGAAAAAAAGCTGGTGTTTCTAAACGCTGTAGAAACTAATGAAGTGGTGCGGACTGTGCCACACAACACTATAACATGAGGTGCACAGGACAGGGCGAGTGGAGTTGGGGTCGCAGCCTGGACATTGCTGTCCATGCATTGATGAGCACTAAGGTCAGAGGGATATGATTGATTATAGAGTTCAAATATTAACAATGTTCCTGTAGAACTGCTTACTCCTCCTTTAAGGGAGTTCGATCAGGCCTGTGTAGACATAGTGCAAATGTTTCCCAGAATGCAATGCAGCTACATGATGCAAAACATCTGAGGTGAGTTCAGTGACAAGTACTGAGCTGTGAGCCAGTGAAGAGGAAGAATAATACTACTACTACTACTACTAATAATAATAATAATAATAACCAAACAAGCAACCCCTTAAATTGTATTACTATTGTAGTGTACTATGGTAAACTATACTATTGTGCAGACATTACCATGGTAGGCACCATTACACTTTATAGAGTACCAGGATGGGTACTGTGGTAGTACAATGGTGTGTATCACAGTACTCTAGTACCCTAGGAACCTCAGTGGCTACCAAAGGTCAGGCGGTATCTATAGTATGTTTGTACCGTACTACTGGTGTGGTGTAGTATAACTATAACATGTAAAGCATATTTTTTGACAGTTTCCTGTTATGTGCTCCATAGTACCATGTGGTGGAACCATGGACAATAGTGAGGAACCTTCAATATATCAGCAAATAAGTACCAGGAAGTAGTACTGTAAAAAATACCATGGTACAGGTGAAGGTGTTTCCTTATAGGATGAATAGGCATGTGGTTTGGAGTTAAAACCTCAGACTAAAGAAAACAGATTTAAAGAAACACACAAGGAAGTGTAAACCCACGGACTAACATGTGTGAGTATTAACGTGCCATAGTAACACAAGACAAGAACAGGAAGTGTTTGCCATATAAGGAAAGTGGAGCAGGGAAGGGGCCGGTACAGGACCGGCAGTGCTTAGAATCTGGAGCAGGGATAATAACAGTTTATTAACCCCAAGAATAATGAAGGAGATATGACTTTATTTAACACATCATGCTGACTTTCAGATAAACAATATCCCGCAGCTAGCATTATGCAAATGGGGTTATAATTATCACACGCTCATCTAATATGCAAATGACTAATGTAAATGTAACTTTATTTACAAAACCTCCTCGCCGTCTCTTTGCGAGCGCACATCGAGCCGTTTCTCGTCCTTATGATGAAATCATTTCATTGTGTTCTTCTTTTGTCTGATGCGAAAAAATTATAATAATACAAGATAATACAAATGAAGTCAAATTAAATGAAAAATATGTGCTAGTTTCCCCACTGGGTGTGGAGTACGGTGTGTTATATCTGATACATGATATGTACAGTACAGTTGATAAGTAAAAAAAATAAAAAGATTAGGAGAAGCAAAATGAAGCATTTGAGCTCCGTATGTGTGGTTTAATTACTGTAGAAGAAGAAATCCCCAGGCTAGTTCGGGCTCTGTAATTAAACTTACATAAGGGGCCGGGGTTTATTTTACTGCTCTGTGTGTGTGTGTGTGTGCTGTAGATATTCATGCATGTCCCATTTCCAGCGTTCTGTGCTATGTGAAGTCGGCCACAGAGCTGTGAATAATGACCAGCCGTACTGCAGTATACAGGGGTGATGGGGGAAGAAAAAAAACGCAGCTGAAAAGAAATGAAGAAAAAAAAAATGGAAAGAAAACGATATGAACGGTCAGAGAGCCTGGATTTAATGGAGTGCAATTATAAGTGAAATTACAGGCTTAATATGATGGCTTATATAACAGTGGAGCCTTATTTTTTGGACTGATACATTTATTAGTGATGATGGCCGCTTTATTAAGTGTTTTTCTCTCCAAACTTTACGAGTTAAAATTTTTTCTTTTAGACCTGCATTAACTGGATATAATAGAGGCTGAGTGATTGTTATAGCACGGTGCAGCTGTAGCCTGGAATCGGGTTGGTCAGGAGATTCATTTTGTGTAAAATCTGTAACTTCACAATCTGCTTAAAGAAAAGGAAAAAGCCCTTCATGATGGAGAGGCTGGTTTAAACCTGTTTTTGTAAATGTTCCATAGCATTGAATGTAACTATGAATGGATTCGAAAAGCTCACAGGCGACGTGCTGTTCATTAATAAAATCAGGACGTGCTATAATTTAGCAATAATTATCTCCAGGGTGGCAAAAATCCATCAGCTTCATCACACGTCACTCAGGCGTCTCACTCTAACAGCATCACGCTGTGGATTTTTAGCTGAAGGTTTTACAATGTGGCCCCATGCCAGGCGGTCCGTTTCTATGGTAACAGTCAATGCATAAATCTAACAAGTTTTGACACCTAGGAACATGACTTGTGTGTAGAATTTGACGTGTGAAGTCTGATCTGCCCGTTCGGACCGCAGTGAGGTCACTCCAGAAGATCTGATCGAATTTCATTCTATTCCCATGATATCATTTTGTCTCTTTGTATAAATTTCCTCTGTTGTAATAATCTATTTCTCTTTTCTTTTCTATCTTAGTAAAGTTAATAGGCTAAAATGCCTGATTTAAATTTTCTAGGCAGAAATTTGTAAGCTAAAATGTATAGGCTGAAGTACCTAGGATAAAGTTTGCAGCCTAAAAATTCTACATTAAAGTGGCTAAAGCTCCTGGAGTAAAGGCAATACAGTAGGTAAAACATTTCTGAAGTCCCTAGACTCAAGCTTATAGAATTTTTTTAACTAAATTTTGTTGGCTAAAATTCCTTGATTTCTGGACTAAAAGCTCTAGTCTAAATTATCTTAATTATGCAACTTAAATAAATTTTGTAGGCATTTGTAACACTCCTAGACTAAAACTTGTAGTTAAAAATTGTGTGTATGGTAAAATTTCTAGACTACGTTTTTAAAGATTAAAGTTCCTGAATAAAGGAGAGGATCAAATCTTGGTGGACACAAATGAAAAAAATCTTTTGACTAAAGTTTAAGTGTTAAAATTTCTACATTAAAATTTGAAGTTAAAATCCTTTCAGTTTTTGGCTTTCAGTACACAAAAATTCATATATTAAAAATTTCTTTGTTGGAATCCATGGGTTACAATTTCTTGACTTAAATTTATAGGCTAAGATTTTCTGACTATGTAAGATTGCCACGGTTGAAGGATTGGTGCGCTGTAGGGGTTATTCCTGACAAAGATCACGTCCAGACAAAAAAAAAAAAAAAAATCTGATTCAAATTTGTGGTCTAAATTTTTGAAATTGTAATTCATAAGTTAAACCATCTTGCCTAAAGTTTGTAAGCTAAGATTCCCAGGCTGGAGCTTGTAGGCTAACATTTCTTGCAGCAAGTTTGTAGGCTATAATATGAGTAAAGGTTCCCTCATGTTGCACTTATTTAGCCCAAAGTTCCTGCTTTTTCTGCTTCAGGACTTGGTGGCAGGCCAAGGTGGAACGCCAAATGGTTTGACAAAGTCTACTACTTTGAGAAAAAATCAAGTGGACCTAAAATAGGTAACCCTTTCTAAACCTCTTCTAAATCCCGCTCTGAATTCGCTCTATTGAAAATAATTGGGGTTCTACAGTGTAGCGAGAGTGAAACACGACGGCCAGTCTCGCAGAATCTCCTTTAATTTTGCATACACACCCACAACACTTTTAACAAAACCTTACTCCGGGGCTCTCAGGAACCTCATGGCCTCCAACTGAGACGTTTTCTCTGTTTTACTCAGGAATCTGATGCATTAATGCTCCCCTACTTCACAGCCTTGCTAGGAATTCTCTGTAGATTTTAGGAAAAGATTATCATATTTGCAAAATAAAACTAATTTTTTGACTGAAGTTCATGGGCTAAATGTCTTAGTTCAAATATTTAGGCTTTTCTTAAGTTAAGAGCTTAGGGTTTATCTTATTGATTGCTTTATTTATTTAATACCAAATTGTCAGGACTAAAGTGGGTAGTGTAAAATTTCTAGCTTACTGTCCCTAAAGATTTCAGACCCACACAGGAATTGGAAATGGTACATTCATGTTTTACATCATTTTTGTCTTACACGCTTAAGAAAACAGTAACAGATACAACAATGAAAACATCAATTAAACTCTCTCTCTCTCTCTCTCTCTCTTATATATACGTATATGATGTTTTAAGTATTTTTTAAAGTCTGATATTTTCTGTGCCACTTCTCTCTTCACCTCTCTCTCTCTCTCTCTCTTCCTCTCTTCCTTTCTAACCCAGATACTGTTTTAGCTCTGAGGTGGACAGTTCAGAAACGACAGAACCCTCTGTCCCCCAATTAAAGCAGCAGACACAGGGAGAAAGAGAGAGAGCACTGAAGTGAGATAATGGAGAGAGGGGAAGAAGAGTGAATTAAAGAAAAAAAAAGAGAAGACAGAGGAAGGACTGTGAATAATTGGACAGTGACAGTGTGTGTAGTTTGTGTTTTTGATCTCTAAAACGCTGGATTTCAAATGAACAAAGGCCAAACGTCAGCGCTAATTTGAGAAAATTCTGTTTATACACAGTCCTTCCTTTTAAAGAGCAAGAAATAAGGAGCAAATATAATCTTATACAGAGCTCTGAGCTGCTAGTCTATCAGGTCTTCCTATCTTAAAGGACCAAACAGAGGACTAAAGTTCCTGGACTGAAGTTCCTCTGCTTAAACTTCTGTAATCAGGTTGTTCTCAGAGTCCTGTGTTGAGGTTTCTGGACCAGAGTTTGTAAAATAGACTTGGACCAAAGTTTCTGGGCTGAAATTTCTAAAATTAATAAAGTTTCCCTGGACTAAAGTTTCTACACCAGGTTTCTTCAACTGAAGATCCTGGGTGAATTTCCTTCTACCCAATTTCTGGACCAAAGTTGCTGTTGAAATTCTTTAGGTGTCTCTCCTAGGCCTTAGTTACTGAGCTACAGTTCCTGGATCAATCTAGTTTTCCTGGATTAGGGTTCTTTGACCAGAGTTTCTTAAAGCAACTTTGGTAATTAAAATTTTAGAGCTAAACATCCTGCATTAACGTCTAAAGAGCCTGGACAGCGATCCTGAATGTTCCTCTCCTTAAGTTGCTAGGCTAGGCTTTGGTGCTTTTGAAGTTCCCCGAGTAGAAATCCTAGGTCTGGGATAAAAATTTCAGTTCTCAGGTTCTCAGGAATTCTCTTTTTTTTTGTTTGGAACAGAATTCCTATATTAAAACTCATGTGCTTAGATTCCTGGATTACAGCTCCTAGGCCAAAGTTCAGGGTAAAGACCGTGAGTTAAATAGGAATTGCTTTATATTCTGTGTGTGTGTGTGTGTGTGTGTGTGTGTGTGTGTGTGTGTAATCTGATTAGACTGCAGCAGCCATGCATCCAATCCATCTGGAGCTCAGGTAGATGTGTGTGTGTGTGTGTGTGTGTGTGTGTGTGTGTGTGTGTGTGTGTGTGTGTGTGTAGTGTGGCTATAAATAGACTCTGAGCAGTTTTAAAACGTCACTGCAGCTCAGACATTCTCACTGTAACCTTCTTTCTTCCTTGTAACCCTATTCCATACACCCTATTACCTACACCGTATTACCTATGCCCTTTACCTCCACGATGTACCCTACACCCTATTCCCTATTACCTAGGCCCTACTACCTACTCTGCTCTCTACACCCTATTACCTACACATGATCCATGCATTAGTGTTTCTTGGCTAAATTTTCTAGAATAAAATTTCTAGATTAAAAGTCCTAGACTGAAACTATCTTGACCAAAGTTTTAGACTAAAGTTCCTGAGCTAAAATCTTTAGACTAAAGTTCTTGGACTGGTTAATAAAGTTCCTTTGTTTAAATTAATAAAGCTCATGACCCACAGTACCTGGACTAAACTCCTTAGACTAGAGCTCCTCAATTAAACATTTAGACTTATATAGAGTTATAACTAGAGTTCTAGGGGCATAGGTGCCTCAGTGCTACAGTAGGTTTCTCACCTGCCATGCGAAAGGCCCGGGTTCGATTCCCACCCAATGCCCAAACCCCGGCCACTGGATGCAGTGTCGGCCCCAAGCTCGGCTGAAATGAGAAGGTTTTGTCAGAAGGGGCATCCGGCGTAAAACATGTGTGCGGACCGGTTGGTCCACTATTGCGACCCCACGACAGGGAACAGCTGAAAGACCAAAAACCAAAGTTCCTGGGTTAAATCTTTAGACTAAAGTTCCTGAGCTAAAATATTGAGAAAACAGTTCTGAAATTAATAGAATTGCTACATTTAATTAATAAAGTTAATGATCTACTTTCCTGAAATAAACTCTTTAGACTAAGGATTATGGATTAAATCTTTAGACTAAAGTTCCTGAGCTAAAATCTTTGGACTAAAGTTCCTGTGTTTACATTATTAAAGTTCATCACAGTTCCTGGGGTAAACTCTTTCGAGTAGAATCCCAGGATTAAACTTTCAGATGAAAGTTCCTGGATTAAATCTTTCGACTAAAGTTTATAGCTTAAAGCTTTAGAGTTCTTGAATCAAGTCTTTAGACTACAGTTCCCGGATTAAACTTTTAGGCAACAGTTTCTGAATTAAATATTTACACTAAGGTGTAATATCCTGCTCTAAATCTTTAAGCCAGAGTTTCTGGATTAAATCTTCAGACTAGACTCACTCACTCACTCACTTATCTTCTATACCGCTTTATTCTGTATTCAGGGTCATGGATCCTATCCCAGGAGACTTAGGGCACGAGGCAGGGTACACCCTGGACAGGGTGCCAATCCATCGCAGGGCACACACACATACTACGGGCAATTTTGGTAACACCAATTAGCCTAACCTGCATGTCTTTGGACTGTGGAAGGACACCGGAGTACCCCGAGGAAACCCATCAAGCACGGGGAGAACATGCAAACTCCACACACAGAGACGGGAATCAAACCCAGACCCTGGAGGTGCAAGGCGACAGTGCTAACCACTACACCACCGTGCCGCTCAGACTAGACGTTCTACATTAAATTTATTGACTAAAGTTCCTGGATTAAATCTGTAGACTAAAGTTATAGGACTAAATATTTAGACTAGAGTTCCTGGCTTGAGTCTTTCGACTTAAGTTTACAGATGTTTATAGGAAAACCCCTAGCTAAAAACCCCAGGACCGTAAGTATAAAAATGGAGTCCTGAAACCTCATGGTCCTGGTGCTTTCAGCTGTTTTCCTATAAACATCTGTAAATAAACCGTTCGACAGCAGTGAGATGTGAGTCAGGTCTCCTCTTCAGGCTGATGTCAGGTGATGGAACCGCTGATGGAACACCAGGTTAGAATTGTCTTGTGCTTCAGTAACATCATACACTTAACAACTATAGGATCATGCTGTATGCATGCTGTGTATGTGTGTGTGTGTGTGTGTGTGTGTGTGTGTGTGTTACGCTTTCCTCGATTTGGCCTGAGTTTCTCCTTGCAGAGATGTCACCATGGAGACAGACGTGATGTCAGCTGGGCGGGGATTTGGGGGGGAAGATTCAGAGTCCCTGATCACCTTCATCTCACACACACACAGACACGCACACACACACACACACACACACACTGAAAGCGGCACAAAGCCTGCAGGTATGTGTTTGTATCAGTGCGCAGTCTATTTGCCCCCTGCGGCTTTTCCTCAGAGATATGAGCTTTTGTTTGTGTGTGTGTGTGTGTGTGTGTGTGTGTGTGTTGCACACTGCTCTAGCAATTGTTGATGCATATTGTTCAGCTATTTCAGGCTGCAGTAGATCAACACAGGGAGTCTAAAAATAGCAAAAAGTGTAACACACACACACACACACACACACACACACACCTACACACACACACTTTAAACAGAGCTTGCAGCAGCACCTGCATTAAACATGGCGTTAAACTCTCACACTTTTTTTTTAACGTTCATTAAAATTTGAACTTCATTTTAGGTTTATGAAATATTTCTGCGCTCTGAGGATACGAGGCTCGGTCATCATCATCGTCACACAACCGAACGCTCACCTGTGTTTTCGTTTTATAAATTGCAGAGCACATTTAAATGATATTTTTTTAAATATAAATCATCTTGATTTAGTGGATTAAATAAATATCTCATGTAAAATATTTTTATTAGAAACATGTTATTGGCGTCCTGCGGTGTCAGAGCTACAGTAGGGGCGGGCCGATGTCACCTGATCATTACATCACAATACGTGAAGATCAAGATACACATAATACTGTATATTACAAGCTTTACCTTTTTTTTTTTTTTTTTGGGGGGGGAAAAAGTGACAGATTTCCGGATGAGTTAATAAACCTCTATTCTGTGCTCTTCTTTTCTTTCATTACTGTGTCTTTGTCAATGACTTTCCTTTTCTTTGTCTTTTTAGTCCTTACATGCGTTATGG
>JAOTRS010035357.1:0-10163 GCA_028565755.1 Dinotopterus cunningtoni
TCTCTCTCTCTCTCTCACACACACACACACACACACACACACACACACACACACACACACACACACACACACTCTCTGATACTCTGTTCTGGGTTTAGGTCTGGTGTCTTGTTAAAAACTATCATCATCAGCTCCACACTCCAGTCCAGTAGGTGGCGGTATTACACACTCGAGTCCTCACACTGAATCAGCAGGGACGTCCCGACACCACACGATCACGAGACCTCGGAGCCGATACCATCCCAGGGTCACCATTTTAGATTTTAACATCCTGATTCAATATTACAGCGACCCCTGATCTCCATCTGTTCAGGTGTTAGTGTTGGTTCAGGACGGTTCTTCATCAGGTTCTGAATAAAACTCTGCAGATTTGAAGCCTCACTTCCTGTGTGTCATATGGAAAAGCGTCCTACGTCAGTACGGTGGGACCATAACAGTCTCAGGCACTGACGGAGCTCTATAAACAGTACCAGGTCTGACGGAGTACCGACGCCTGAGGGACGTTTCCAGGGTCCAGGTCCTCATTCTGACATGAAGCTGAGACCTTCACATTAATAATAAAGGGAGCGCAGTCTGAAAGGAGCTTCCTCATGAACATCTGACCAGGATCTGGGTGAAGATCTGCTGCCTGTCTCCTACACAAACATCAACAGGTTCTTCACATCCCTACTTCACTTCCATGTTACCGCTGATCTCTCCAGACCTTCTCTAATGTGTGCAGAGATAAAATCGATTCTGTTATGTACCGCAATTCCTCTCCACATGGACTCCATCATATAATAAAAAGACAGCGGTCAGACCTGACGTTTCCTCCAGACTCTGTGAGCGGATTAGTCTCGAACCCCGCTCATTACACACTTACACAAGTCTCACGACACCGCCGACGCTAATTAGTCTCAAAACTTGTCTGCATCTGGAGCTTCGTCAACACGCGGACTCAAAACTCCATTGTGGTCAAATTTAATTCATTGAATTATTTGCTAAATTTGTTTAGGAATAATAATTACGAATGCGGATGGTGTAGCAGAGATACACGCTGCTCAGCAACAATGTAGCTTCAAATATCTAAATGTTAAACTCTTCTATTTGAGGTTTGTAGTGTTTAAATTCAGCGCTCGGATTTAAAGTGAGAAAGCAGACGTTATAAGGAACGCGCTACATTTAATTACTCATGTTTAAATTCAGTTGTAAAGTCGTTGAAGGTATAAAACTTTAATAAAGCTCTCAACTTTATTTATTTTTTTTTAAATATTAATCGGAAAAATAAATGTAACATATCGAGTATCACAATATGAACAGGATCGGTACAGAGGTATCCAAAACCACTAGTGTACAGTCTATACATAATATGTACATTGTCTGTGTGAACCTGAGAGTCACGTTGTGTGTGTGTGTGTGTGTGTGTGTGTGTTAATACACTTGGCTAATAAATCCGCTTCTGAAGCGTTTCTCAGTGTGTTAAGTAACTTTACTCTGACATTCCCTCTGGATTTAATCGCAGGTTTAATCCAGATAACGAGCTGAGAGTTAATGACTCTGTTCCTCCTCCAGTTCCTGCGTATAAAATATAAATAGTGTGAAGGAAAACCAGCAGAGAAATAGTCTGGCGGGAGAAACAAAGGTCAGGGGTGAAGGTGAGGAGGAGGAGAATCTATTAATGTAGATTAAATGTCTTTGTGGGCTAAGGGCGTGTAAACTTTTGCACTCGTGTAAATGAGCTCTAACAGTCATGCACTGACCTTGTGTCTGAGCTCCATGTTGGCAGCCGGCGCAGGACACTCAGAGAGTGTGTGTGTGTGTGTGTGTGTGTGTGTGTACAGCAGAACTCTCTGTCTAACTTATTAATACAGAGAAATTCCATTCTGTAAGGTTGAGTATCTGACGCCTTGTTTACACTAAGTTGTCCTTCTTTCATCGTCACACTCCCTGTTTATAGTAGATTATTAAATCCGACACATCATTTGTTCATGACATCACTTTTCCTCCACATTTTGATGTGAGTGTGTAACACCGGGCTCTCAGGTCAGGTATTTCACACGCTCTTACTTCAGACTGTTTGCTCTAACGACCCGTGTTTTATCTCGTAGTTAATATTTGAGTCATTCTCAAAAGTTTTGGCCCCCACTGTATGTGTGTTGGTCTCTCTTATATTTTAATTATAATATTTATCTATATATGCATCTATGTGCGCGCGCACACACACACATACACACACATACACACACACCTTGTCGAAGCTCGTCCCTCTCCAGCACGTTATAGGCGGTGTACTCCTCCACCCCGTGCATCCTGAGGATCTGCACCACGGCGTTACTGAAGCCGCACATGGGCTGGGCCGGAGTGCCCTTCATGAACACCACCAGCTTGTCCTTCTTCACCATCTGCTCCAGGTCCCGGATCAGCGCGTCCCCCGGGGGAGAGGAGCACACACACCGCGCGCCCTGCCGCCGCCACGACACCGACACGGCGCGCGCCGCCTGTCTCAGCACGCTGTTCAACACGAGACTCATCCTTCACACGCAGAACACACACTCTTACACACACACACACACACTCGGCTTCACGATCAGACTCGTTTATCGTTCTTTCTGCGGAGACTCAGAGTCGCGACTTTTTTTTTTTTTTTTTTTTGGCCCGGACGGATAGACTTAGCTCCACCCTTAAACACAGAAAACAAATTTGATTGGATAACACAGACTTCCTGCATCTATTTCATTGGTTGTTATTACGTCAATCACAGCGAGTCGGGCGTAGGCTTCTGATGACGCGAATCCCGCACATTAATCGCTTCAGAAGCGCGTTGGTTTTAGGTCGAACAGGTAGAGTTTTGGCGTTAATTTCTATATTTAAATAAATATTAAAATGTAAATTAATAAATAATATTAATGATAAATTGTAAAAATACAAAGTAACTGCTTCCGGTAACAAACCCTTTAAATTCGACTTCCGGTTTACCTCTCTAGTTCATCCGGGTCATTATTATTATTAGTTTTTTTTTTGTTTGTTGCGGTAAGCTTTCAAACGTGATCTCGAGTTGAAAAGGTATTGTTTTTTTTTTAAATAAATACATTAGATGTAATTTAGTTTAATATAGTTTAATTTACATATTTATTTTTCGTTTTATAAAAAAGAAAATTTAAACTCATTGCTGTGTGAAACTCATTTTATAAAGATTAACTGCAGGCTTTTGTTAGATTTTATTAATCTTAATTTAACAAATAAATTAATAATAAATTTATCCTTTTTTATTTAACAAAAAACGTATTTAATAAATAAGTAAATTACTAATAAAAAAACTTTAGCTATGAAGTAAATTCTTCAGTGTTTAATACTTTATACTTTCTGGTGTATGATGTTTATCAGGACTGCTGAGGAAGTGTATATGTTTATTTTTGTTGTTTGTGTTTGTTTTTAATGATACACAAAATAAACAGAATAATTTTGTTTTTGTTACATGCACATACTAACATTCATTTATGTATGTGGGAGAAGAGAGCGAGAAGGGGTGTGTGTGTGTGCGGGCAGCTCCTGCCTGTGCCTTGGTCCTGACCCATGGCCGAGGTGTCACAGGAACTGCCCAGAGGAACAGAAGATGAAAAGGCGGAGCTCTGGAGCTGACGGGCGTGTCCGTGCGATGTTCTTCTGACATTCAGTCCTGTCTGTCCCACGGATGTGACGGCTCTCTCCGTACTGTCACTCATCCGCAGACAGGCAGAGAAACGCTGAGCAGACAGATATTGTCTGTGAAGACAAGTTCGCTTTCCAGACACTACACGCTCACACACTGATAACTGTCTGTCTGTCTGTCTCTCTCTCTCTATTTCTGTCATTTAAATTAAACAATTTCATCAAGCTGCATGTGGCAACCTTTTAAATAATCTAAAAATAACTAGATTACATTTCCTGGAGAAATTGTGAAGTAGGGGGCACAATGGTGCACTGCTTCTCTTAAACACAACACTGAAAAGGGTTTGTTTCCACCCAGTACGTTTACAGACGAGTAATGAGTGTGTGAGTGGGTTCATAGATTGTTTGAGAGAGGATGCTTTAAAGTTATGGGATCCACAAGTGGTCTAAAGGTCTTTTTTTCCCCCCTATAATTTGTGTTCACCATTTTGGGAAAAAACATCATTAAGATCTCATAGAAAAGATTTTCATGAAACTAACTATGATAATTGTGGGGGTCACCATAGAGGGAGCCACTTTTAATATAACAAGTCGTGAGTAAGGAAAACGACACAAAAATTACAATTGAATAACTCTGTGTTGTGTGGGGGGCTTTGTCTCATTTCAGGCTCTGTGTCCTTCGACAGAACCGGTCTACCTGGTCTTCACAGGCTCGCGTTTTTCTCCAAGAACTCTGGACAGAAATGAAACACTCTGGTCTGCAGAGGACTTCCTAATTGTGTCTCCAGCTGTTTCCACCCTTTCCAATGTATTCTGTCGCCTAGCTGTAGTGTTACAGAGAGAAGTTATAGAGCCCAAACTTTGATTTTCCTTTTTGTAACTTATTACTTCCCACAAGAAATGGATGAGACTCGTCAATGTGGTGATGCTGGCATCTGATATACATATCTCAGGCTGAGAGTCAGCCGTGCCCAGGTAACGTGTGCAAAGTAAACACTTTTACAACAATAGTGTTAATATCAAAAGCTAATAACAATGAATAACGGTTAGGGATAGTTAATGTACAGCTGTCACCCCACTTACTGACAGTTTCATGTCTAAAATAACTGGCTGTGGAACGTTGCTACAGGAGTTTACTTGTACTGTACCAGACGTCTGAGTTACCTGAACTTCTGCTGCTGTATTTCTGTTGTGTGTAACTTCGACTCCACTACACCTCAGAAGCATCTATTCCTTACTGCCCAGCTGAAGTCAGGAGTCATTAGTTTCTTTTCTGATTAAAAATGTTTAGACCATTCCTGTCCAAAAAAACAAACAAATAGGTATCTCAGTGTTTTGATTTCCATATGAGTGAATATCTGACCATTTTGATTCAAACACATTCACATTCCATACAAACTTAAATAATTCTTTAGATTGTGTAAAGCTGCTTTGCGACAATGACAATTGTTAAAAGCGCTATACAAATAAAATTGAATTGAATATGATGCTGTTTAACTGCACGGGGCTATTTTACTGCACATATAGTACTTAACCAAGGTTTTGTACGCAGGACTTGTACTTGTAGAGAACTATTTTCAGACTATGGTTAAGTTAAGATCTCGTACCTCAGGGTCAGTATTCGTCTCCCTGAACTGGACAAGTTTTTTTAACCACCAGGACACCCGGCCTGGATGGACATGGATGGGGGACCATGGTTAGGTTAGGTTTATTATTCTCATTCAACATTTTAAATATGAAAGAACGAAATTTGTTTCCCAGTACCAACATCCAACAGTTAAGAAGAATCTCATAACTACTACTACTAATAATAATATTCTCAGAAAGCTATATGTATATTGTCCAGTAAACCCAAGCATATAATAATAAATAATGAAGTAAATACCACACAGCATGTTTAGGGGAAAAAAAAGATTACATTCAGTCATTGACTGCAGATTTTACGTAAGTTAGTGAGTTCTTGAGTTCATTATCCTCACAGCCTCGGGGGAAAAGCTTCACCTCAGTCTTGTTGTCTTAGCTCTCAAGAGCTTGTTATTTATTTTCTGGCTGGTACCTGGGGCATCATACACGGCGGACTCCAGAGTGTTTGGAATGTGTTGTTCCACTGTATTGTCCACAGAGTCACGGTAGTAGCCGCTAGCCACAAGGTCACACACTGCCCAAAGACCCCATAAGATCTGGAGGCAATGTCCTGTGGGTTTGCAGAGCTGGCAGGACACAGGGTCTTACGGAAGGCCACTGGAGTACCCAACCGCTGCCATGTCCACATAAAGCCCCTGAGCGACCCTGAAGGTTTGTGCTACAGATGTTTCTGATCACCAAGGCTGCTGATTTTAAGTTCTAATGTGTGTTTTGTATACACATTCAAATCTGTTTGTAAATAAAAACACGGGTATTAAACACTTCATTGTCATATTTAATTGCATTCTTCAATCAGTCACAAGTAGAGAGAAGAGCTTGTCCTTTCTCTCTCTGGTCTCCTGTGCGTTCCATACGTTTCTTTGCAGTCTCATATTATCTCGCTCCCTCTTTCTCTTTCCTGATGTTTGTTGACTTTCTTTTTCCTCTTCTTCTTCCGCTTCCTCACCTACTGCTGCACTTGGCCCTGGTGTGTCCTCAGGGAAGGAGGTGATTAGGACAGACAGGGTGGTGAAGTCCTTTCTGCCCAACATCTCATCCATGAGGTCAAACTATGGCCATGATAAAGCAGTGGATTTCCTACTAGTGCCCTCTACCGCCTCAGGACACTTAGGCAATCCTTAGGCAGAGGTAATAAATTTAAAGGCAGTCAAACAATTTTCAACATAAGTGGATTTATTTAACAAATCACATGAGTACAGACCTTGTGGGGTTTTTTTTTTTTTTGGTCTAGAGGGGCGTTACCTTTCCCAGCAGGCCCAGTTTCCCAATGATTGTCCTAATCACAGAACACAAAAGAAAAGGAGACACTTTTGAATCATCTTATCACAGTGATGCAACCAGAGTACTATTGGAAAAGATTACAGTTATTGGAAAAAGAAGCTTATTGCCCCATCTAGTGGTCATCTTGTTCACATCTAAACAATCTAAAACAGAACAACCAGTAGAGTTGTGCTAGTTACTAATAAAAGTAACGTTACTATTCCTAGGTACACTTCAGTGAAAGTCAGATATACGTATTACTGATTAGTTATCTAGAATAACAATGTACTCATATTCCTAGTTACTCTCTAAAGTAAGACGTCACTGTTGTGTTTCTGTAACATACGTATAGTCAGTGCCACCTTAACCTAACTATAGGCCTTGGGACTGAAATGAGACACAACAGTCTGTCTAATCACTGTCAGTAACACACACACATGCAAAGAGCGACTTATAAAGCCAAGATACGTGAAAGTTTGATTCCACTCTGTATTACCCAAAAGAGAATCTGCAGAAACAACAATAATTGTACACCAGCATATGAACAACAAATCAATTATAAGACTTCTTATTAAGTCTTATTATTTAAGTGCGCCTCATCAGAAGGTTACATGTTTTGTTTCTTTTCCATGCACCTCGGGTAAAGATTAATTATTTAAAATAATAATAATACAAATATAGTTGCATGCAAAAATGAGCGGGCCCAAGCACCCTGTGCTATCACCACCCGGGCACAAAAAGACAGCAGGCACATGGGCACATGCATTTAAAGGTAACGAATTACATTTACCCGCGTTACTGTAATTGAGTAGTTTTTTGTGTACTTTTACTTTTTAAATTAGTTTTTAAAATCTGTAATTTTACTTAAGTATGTTTCATTTGAAGTATTGTACTTCGCCACAGTTAAAATCATATTCGCTACTGAGTAAAAAATAAATAACTAAAAATAAAAAATAATAAAAAATAATGCAGCAAGAACACAAGATTCACAAGAACGATGGAGACAGACAAAAAAAAAACATTTATAAACCTCTGTCCACTGTAGCGGCCACTACTATGTTCTATACCACATTATGTACTGTATGTACTGTATGTTGCCCTTTTAAGAGTCGTCGTAAGAGTCGTTGGTCACGCCACTTGTGTCCAAAGAAAAAAAAAAAAAAAAGTTCTTTTTTTAGGGCCCAAGCACTATAGGGTGCGCAGTACCCTTTCGTTTTCCTGAGGACCTTTTTCCCACCTTTTTGGGCTTTTTGGGGTCTTAACATGCTCAAAAACTCGTGACAATTGGCAGACAGGCTGGAATCTGCAGCCATTAGGAAGCCTGACAGTCGCGTGGCCCGGGGCCCCCAGGGGCCCCCACACGAGATTTTGCTGCATAACTCATACACACTTGCACATATGCACACGAAACTCAGTACACATTTAGAGTTCATTAGAGTTCCTCCTAGGGAATTTATACAATCGCCATTAAACCAGGCCGATGTGATCTAAAGACATTGAGGATGTAAAATTGTAGAGGGATTTTTGATATCCCACACGGGTCAGCCGTGATAATGTCTTAAACTTATGCTGAAAAATGATTAATAACTTTCTATGTGACAATATATTGATTGAGATTATATTAAATTACATATATTGATGTTCAGTGACATCACGTTCAGTGACATCATAGTCTATGCTTTTTTCCAGCATCTGCGGCCTATTCTACACACGTACACATCACAAATATTAACACTCACACACACACACACACACACACACACACACACACATACATACATACACATCTCTCTCTCTCTCTCTCTCTCACACACACACACAGACACACACATCCACGCATAAACACACTCATACACACACATCACAAATGTTAAAACTCACATCTCTCACTCTCACACATGTGCACACGCACACACACACACACACACAGTTGACATGACAAATATTTAGGGCCCAAGCTGACATCAGCCCTATATAGTGTGTGAAGTGTGCAAGTTGTGTGGTGCATCCGGGCAGCGATGGCTTTTTGTAGGTCATATCACGCTCAAAAGACAAACCCGAGTGGCGGCGCAGGGTGCTTGGGCCCGCTCTTTGTTGCTTTCAACTATATATATTTTTGGATTTGTCCCCGATTTTTTGCCGCTAATTTAGTTGTACACAATTCCCACCAGTCATTTCTACATTCCCCATCATGGATACTACTACCAGGCAGTCAGGGACTCTGACTCTCACGTGTTTCCTCCAAACCACGTGACGCCAGTCAATCACATCTTTCGACCTGCTCGCTCACACACTGTGAGGATGATGTAACAGACTCTGAAGACTGCGCGATCCGCTTCTTGTGTGAGCTCACAGACGCCCATGTTTGATGTGAGAGCGCAAAGTACCTTTCATCCCAGCCCGCTAAGAATGCTCAGCCAATCAGCTTTCCCCCAGCTGCGAGAGGCTACAGCATCACCAAGAATCAATCTAGCAATCTCAGGATGATGGGGCAACCCGCTTTAAAGTGTGTTCTTGTTATCTGTTATTTCCAGTATTATCATTATTTATTCTTTTTTTTGAAGCACACAAATGTTTTTTTAATAAACATCTGTTTATTTATTTGGTCGTGGAAACCATATATCTATAAAAGTAAATGACTCCAGTCAGATTTTAAGGCTTAACAAATAACTCTGCAGATATATTTCCAGGATACTGCAGTACCTCAGCATACAAATGCCCTGCCATGAATTTTTTAATTAAGAACTGAAATTTTGCAAGGAATTTGTCTCGGCATACAAAGCGTTTTGGCATATAAGTGACCAAACCAAGCCAAACCAAATTTTGTGTGGCTGGAACGGATTATCTGCATTTACATTATTTCCTATGGGACAATGTGCTTCGCAATACGAAATTTTACCTTAAGAACTCGCCTCCGGATTAAACTTGTATGTCAAGGTACGGCTGTAAGTGTTATGTGTGGTTTACAAATAATTTTGCTTTATATGGCTTGAATACAGTAACTGAAAAGTATAAATCAGAGAATGTGTGTGTGTGTAGCTAAAGTAAGGAGCCCCTCCCCCTCTCACCCTTCTTGTCAGTTACCCTTCCTCCACTCTTTTCACACACGCACACACACAATGAAAACACTGTTTTATCTGAAAAATAAAAGTGATAAGGTCAGGGATGGGGGATCAGTATCTAATTCAGTTTCTGCCCTATTTAGGCCCTGGAACTGCATTGTATGACCTGTAGTTGTTCCATCGTCGGGGCGCTGATGCAAGAACTAGGGGTAGATTGTGGTCAAGTGGGTAAGTTCCCGCCTATGATTTACAACATTAGCCTATCAGAGCTTGGTACAGGTTATATAAAGACTGCACCCAGGCTACCTGGGATGCGTCATTGCTAGGTCCGCCCCCTTGGTGTGGGTCTCTGGTCAGCAGGTAGGTTTAGCCATTTGGCTAATGTTGCAGTGAGTTTGTGCATTTTAGTAACTCTGTTTGTTTGTTGTACAGTAGCTGGAATAACACCTTTGCAGCTTCACAGCGGTGTGCAGGATACCAGGGACATGTCATTGCTCCGCTTTTGGGGTGTGTGGGTCTCTAATTAGCAGGTATGTGTAGCTGTTGGACAAATGTTGCAGTGAGCTTGTG
>JAOTRS010035368.1:0-10163 GCA_028565755.1 Dinotopterus cunningtoni
ACGCCACAGTTTTATCATCAAATGCATGTGCTCAGGTTTTAGACCTTATATATATATATATATATATATATATATAGTTCCTCGTGGCTAAAAGTTTTGAGAATGACACGAATATTATACATTTTCACAAAGTCTTCTGCTTCAAGGTTTTTTTTTTCTTTTTAGATCTTTTTGTCAGACGTTACTAATATCAAGCATTTCATAAGCGTCAAAGGCTTTTATTGACAATTACTTTTTTATTTTATAAATTTTTGGGGGGGATTTTTCCCATTTTCTCCCTAACTTAGTCATGCCCAATTCCTCCCCGTCACTAGGGGGCGCCCACATTAAGGCTACTACTACCACTCAGTTAGAAGAGCCTAAGTCTATCACATGTTTCCTATGAACCACGTGACGCCAGCCGACCGCATCTTTTCGAACTGCTTGTTCAACACACCGTTGGGGGCGGCGTAACACACTGGGAGGACAGCGCTATCCGCTCCTTCCGCTTGCGTGAGCTCACAGACGTCCCTGATTGGCTGTAGAGCCGTGATTAATGTGGGACCACAAAGTACCTCTCATCCCCTCCGGCTGCGAGAGGTTACAGCATCACCTGGGAACCGAACCAGCGATCTCCGGATGATAGGGCGAGCACTTTACCACTGCGCCTTACTCGGAGGCCTTTTATTGACATTAAGTTTATGCCAAGAGTCAGTATTTGCAGCGTTGACCCTTCTTTTTCAATTTGCCCTGGCATGTCGTCTGACTGACTGACTGATGGCAGCCCAATCTTCCATAATCGATGCTTGTCAGAATTTGTTGGTTTTTGTTTGTCCACCACCTCTTGGGGATTGACCACAAGAAGTTCTCAATGGTGGGAGTTTCCTGGCAATGGACCCAAAATTTTAACATTTTGTTCCTCGAACCACTTAGTTATCACTTTCGCCTTATGGCAAGACGCTCCACCATGCTGTAAAAGGCATTGTTTATCACCAACCTGCTCTTGGATGGTTGTGAAAAGTTGCTTTCGGAGGATGTTTTTGTACCGTTCTTTATTCATGGCTGTGTTCGTAGGCAAAATTGTGAGTGAGCCCACTCCCTTGGTTGAGAAGCGACCGCACACATGAATGGTTTAGGATGCTTTAATGTTGGCATGACACATGACTGATGGTCCTGCTCATCTTTTTTTTTTTTTTACGAACAAGCTTTTTTTCTGGATGTCACAAACAATCGGGAAAGGAAATTCATCAGAGAAAATGACTTTACTCCAGTTCTCAGCAGTCCAATCCCTGTACCTGATATTTTTCCTACGGAGAAGTGGCTTGTTTGCAGCACCTTATTGAAATGTATGACGGTGAGTGCTACCATCAGTCTTGTGTCATGCTAACAGTAAAGCATCCTAAACCATTTATGAGCGGCGTTGGATCTCAGATCCCCCCGTGCAACTGTATACAGTATAAAGCGTATAGATGATGTGTGAGTAAGAAATGACCAGGAATCTTGGGATCCCCCTTTCTTTCCTTACTGTTTACATAATTATCCATCCATCCATCCATCCATCTAGGAACTTCTGTAGTCCAACTAGGGACTGTGGAGGCCAATGGTGACCATTGTATTTATTCCCACTGTCAACATTCACTTACACACTATGGCAAATTTGGAAACATCAACTAGCCTAATCTGCATGTCTTTGGACCCCAAGGCGTGAATTGAACCCGTGTCCTGGACGTGCAGGGCGACAGTGTTAACCACTAATCAACTGTGCTGCCTCTTTTCAGATGTGGAGGTATAAATCATCCATCTGAAGGTGCTTTTACCCAGCGACAAGCAAAAAGGAATTTTGAAATCCCCATTTCTTTTCTTATTATATTGTTAACACAATTATAGCCTAATTTATGGAAGAATCAATTTATAGTGAAACATCAATGACCTGTTCACAATGCATGCTTCTTTGTGCTATTCAAAGATCTGTTAATAATAATAACAACCCCTTGTTTAAAAACTGGCACAAAGATTCTAACCTAACCCAAGATCTGTAATAAATTATCTCTGTCAGCTTGGTTATTATGGACCTGCTACTAGGAGAAATTAAATGGAGTTTGGTGTCTGTTTACTTCTTGCATGTGTAAAGAAGCTCTACACAGTGCTCCAACTTTGGTTTCATATCTCATAAGTTTATAATTGTGCATTATCATAAGCTAAAATCTCGCAACCTCTCAAACCTTAAACATTTTAAAGCGATTTTATATAAATCTGTTGCACAGTATAGACTTTATGGCGGATAAGTGTGCAGATGGATAGATACACTATATGTCCAGAAGTTTGTGGACACCAAACAGAAGTTTGCCGCTATTATAACCTTCACTCTTCTATAAAGTCTTTCCACTAGATATTTTCGCATGCTTATGTGTATTTGCATTCATTCCGCGGCAAGAGCATTATTGAGGGGAATTGTAAATGCTAGATTTGCAGATTGTGGCAACATCCTGGAGAAGAACAAGGGTGTGATGGGCAGGTGTCTACATACTTTTGGCCATGTAGTGAAGATAATTAATCTCTGAAGTTGTCACGGCAGTATAAACCATGTTAAACAACAAGGACACACACACCAACTGTCAAAATACTATGCACACAAAAGGTAATTAAAATAATAGATAGATAAACAGAATACATAAAGTGAAAGTAGAAGAAGAAAGATGGAAGGACATATAGAGAGATAAATTGAGATCCTCTCAACGCTTTGTCAAGGCGTCATTTTGGTTGTCACATTGTTTCTTTAATAATCATTATTATTATTATTATTATTATTATGTCTTTCCTGTTTCCAGTGGGCATAACAAAGAGGAAGCAGCTCCGCTCATCCCACGTGACTCATTTCATCCTCCGGATGCATTACGTACACATCAAAGAGGAACAATATGTAATTTACATGGACTATCTTTATCGTGGTGGTCTCTGGTGGGTTCTTCCCACATTATGAAACCTTACTGTAGGTGGATTAGCTAATTCAAGTCGACCCCATGACCTTAACCATGTTAAAGCCGATTCAAGTTCATCACAATAACATATTCCCTATTTATTTATTTATTAAGATAGATGAAGTCTATACCGCTTTATTTTGTATACAGTGTCCCAGGGGGGCTGGAGCCTATCCTAGGAGACTTAGGGCACGAGGCGTGGTACACCCCGAATGGGCTACACACATACTCACACCCTCATTCACACAACACGGGCAACATCTGCATGTGGGAGGAAACCGGGGTACCCGGAGGAAATGCATCAAACACAGGGAGAACATGCAATCTACATGTACACAGACCCCTAGGTGGGAATCGAACCCCGACCCTGAAGGTGCAAGACGAACACTAAGCCACTGTCCAAATCCAAGTTCAGCATGTTCAGTCCAAAAATGTTCAGTATTCAACAAAAACATGTTAAACATTTACATAATCTGGTGGAGGACAGTTTCCAAAGATGATTTATGTATTAAATAATATAGTAAAAAATAAATAAATAAATAAATAAAAATAAATGCCCTTTAAACTAGTGAGAACATTTAATCTTGTCAAAAAGCAGTAAAAGCTGGTTTAGTCTCTATGAGCTAAGGGAATGATGTAATGTGAGCCAAAGTTCAGCTTGTAAAAGCATGTTATCTGAAGAGAAGGTCAAGGACAGATCCTTTTTTTTAAAAATAAAAAACAAAAATAAAAGAAACTTTCCTATTGTACATAGCATAGACCTCGATGCTGTAGTTACATGACATGAAATAAAGGCCGTGGTTTCATCACGTGAGCTTGGAGTGCTTAAAGCCGCCCTCTGACATTCTCGGGTCATTTATTGATCCTCTGAAAAGTAATCAATATTCTGATGTCCTGTAACCAACGTGATTTAATCCCCTAATGCACTTTCGGAGACATCAGAGCAGTGGACATCATCAGGGAAAAGCAACGCTATCCTTTCTTGCATGTAACTCCTGCACCGCATTATGTTACTCAGAGTTTGCAGTGTGCTGAGACGGATTACTCTCGCTTCATACGTTCTTGGATTACTGAGATATGGGTGATGGATGAGGTTTCATTGACTTATAGATGTGGCACATAAGAACCTCCAGTGACAAAGGTGTCACAATCCATTTAAAAGCTCTGGAAAGGTCCTAATTCAGCTTTATTCCCTTCACTTAGCCCCTAAGTGACGTCTAATGAATGTCCTGGTGTAGTCATGTGACAATCTGTGAACTTGTGCACCCATGACATCATTTCCAAAATGGTGGAGTGTCTGGGTTACAGAACTAGTTCATTTTAAAAAAGCATGTTTTTTTTGTAAGATTTATTCTATTTGACAATTTTAATAATTTAATAACTTCTCATATGTATACCATATGGGACATATATATCACATAGGGATTTTAACACTAACACAAAATTGTTAGGGAAGATGCCATGTGACATCTTTCTAAATGTATTTCATGTGGTCGGTTTGGTCGCCTATACCTACCGCTTTATCCTGTGTAAAGGCTCGAAGGGCCTTAGACTTAGAGCACGAGGCAAGGTATAACCTAGACAGGGTGCCAATCTCACATACACACACTCACATGCGCATTTACACTCTACGGGAAATTTTGGAACGCCAATTAACCTAATCTACATGTCTTTGAACTGTGGGAGGAAACCGGAATACCTGGAGGAAACCCACCAAGCACTGGGAGAACATGCAAACCCAGAACCTGGAAATCAAACCCGGACCCTGAAGGTGCAAGGCAACAGTGCTAACCACAAAGCCACTGTACCACCCGTGTGTGTAATATCTTCTATAATGTCGCTTAAAGCAGGAATGGATCTTGGCTCTTATGGGTTAAACTGCAAGGTGGCAGGAATTTTGAAATGCACTGCTGATGGGATAAGGTATTATATCAATGATAATAATAATAATAGACACCATCATCATCATCATAAGGAATGACCAATATATATTAATAATTGATTAGCAATTAATGATGATTGATATTCTTTCTTTCTTTCTTTAAAAAGGACAGCCATCTGATCTTGGTGAGTGAAACAGAGAAAGCACACACAGTCTTACCAGCATGTCCAAACTGCATTATTTAGTTTGCAAACTGTGTTCCTCTCCTAACTGTATCACTTTTCTAAAGCCGCAGTGAGAAAGAGAAAGAAAGCGAGACAGAAAGAGAGCGAGAGAGAGAGAGATGATTAATGTACCAAGAACCAGGCCAAAATTGAAACACACATCATTTTCCCTTTACTCCAAATTAAGTCACTCAGTCATGCCAAAAGTGCTTAGTGGAATTTTAAGCTTCTGAAACGTAAAAACAAGTGCGGTTGTGTCTGAACAGCACTTTAGAAAGACCTGTGACCTGAATGACTGAGAATCTTCACGGTCATTCAGTAATGACGCTGTAGTGTTTGTTGTCTGAATGTTGCTTTGTAAAAAACGCCCGTTTTCCATCATGCAAACGACATACTGTAGGCAAATCGTCAAACATATTAAAAAGTATTCCTTTAATTGATTACTCCTGTTATTACTAAAGCCACTTCTTTTCAACATATTTAACTTCTTACATATTGTTTCTCTAATATCTTAACAAGAGCGCATGACTCCCACTCCTTTCCTCTCTGCTGCTATCTCAGGAATGAGGCCTTGCGCTGAAAGCTGGATAGGATAAGAGTCCTAAAAAAAGGACCGCCTGCGTCTTTCCGAAACCGTTTAAGCGTCTTGATTACACGGTGACAGCCCTGGAGGTGCCCCGAGATATTTCTGACACGCCAGAAAACAACCCTTAAGGCTTATACTATAGTATACCTTTTAAATTATAGATTGTTCTCTACGCATCCGAAACATTTTTAAGTGTTTTAAACTTTCTACTATTAAACATAACAGAATGCTGCATCACCATCCATGTATGAAGCACAAGTTGCTATAAAGCTAGCAAACATTAGGCTAACTATTAAAACAGCTCTAGTCACATTGTGTAGCTTTACAGTACTGTGTTTAACTAGCGACTGTGTAGAGAACAAACTACTGTAATTCCAGTAACTACGGTGGCTAGTAACCTTTATACTTTTTCAGTAAGAGCAAAGTTAAGTAAGCAAATCAACATTACCAAGAGTAGCAAGATAGCTAAAATTATAACCACATTTATCTAACATTATGATTACATTTGTGTGATTAAAACGTGTCTCGCAAACTAGCTAGCATTAGCTGTTAAGTCATACTTGGGTAAATGAAATGAAACTGGCAGAGACGTTTGCTAGCTAACATTTTATCTAGCAAACATTGCTACCAGTTTAGTAGCAACCTAGCTAAACTTATTTTAGTAAACTAACCAATAGTAATTAATGACCCTCTTTCCCTCCACAGTATATAATCACTTAATGGTTGAGATTTTTTCCTGCTAGCTCTAGCAAGGTTTACTAGCAGGCTAGCTAACATTACCACAGTAGCACAGTAGCTGATATTATATTCATATTTAACAAATAATATTAGCCAAATTACTTCACCAGTTTGTTTGCAAGCATGATAGCTAGCATTAGACTACGTAGCTAGCTAACCTATATTGTTTACATTTGAAAAAGACAAAGAACTCCTGATGACTTCTATTATTTTATCTTCCCACAAGTATTTATTACTTTTCACTGTTAATGGAAACTATTATATTAATTTCCCCAACTACTGTATGTTTTGTAAAGCACAAAATTAGTATAAGAAGCAAGCTAATGTTATGCTAATTATATTAGCCTATGTAATTAAAGCTAGTGGTTATTGTGTGCTAAAGGAATTTACGCTAGTGGTGGGACGTTTATTCAACCTTTGAAGAATATTTTCATACTAGAAAGATAATTTAGGGTGCAAGGTACAAAATGACACTGTATTGAGTAATATTTTAGAATAAGTTTAGAAAATTAAAGCTACATTGATTTGCGGCACCACGGCTTATTGGTTAGCACTGTTGCCTCGCACCCACCCTGTGTACATGGAGTTTGCATGTTCTCCCCCTTCTTTGTGGGTACCATGGTTTCCTCCCACAGTCCAAAGACATGTAGATTGAGCTAATTGGCAATTCCAAATTAGTGTGTGAATAGTGTGTGAATGAGCATGTGAGTGTGTGTGTGTGTGTGTGTGTGCCCTGTGATGGATTGGCTCCCCATCCATGGTGTACCCCGCCTCTTGGAAAAGGCTCCAGGCTCCCCTGCGACCCTGTATACCGGATAAAGCTGTATAGACGATGAGTGAGCATATCATTTACATATCATTATGGTACATTAACATGTATAACATATTAACATGTATATTTTTGACAATATCCCCTGGACCATACTATAGCACATGTACTGTTGAACCAAAGTATGTACCGTGGTAGAACTATGTACTATATCAGCAAATACGTATCATGGTACGGTCAAAAATACCATGGTACACATACCATCGAACTACCATGGTACCTATACAATAGGAAACAATTCTCATGGTTTCTACAGTTATATAGCAACAGCCTGAATGAAGGTACTATTTAGTACTCATATACTGTAATTTGCAAACAGAACTGTAGAAACAATGCTAAATACATTCATTCTTTCCCTGCACAGGCTGTAGCTACAGTATGAGGCAAACTCTAGCAGTTGCTCCTCATAATAATCCTCATCCCCCGGTGGTGATATAACATCAATCCATCATGTCATTCGTGTTATTTTTAAAGGAATGTAATATGATAACTGGCTCTGCTTGTAAAAGCCAGTGAAGCTCTGACATCCAAGTCCAAGTCCAGCGCTTCCACCCTCCCTCAATGAGCAGCTGGAAAAGTGAAAGCAGGGAATAGAAATAACCAGGTGAAGTGCTGGTCATGTCTGTGCTCAGGGGATTTTTCGGGGAACAAAAGGGTAGCAGAATAATTCAAGAAGCATGACTAAGTACTGTTCGATTGAGGAGAGTGAGCAATGATGATGGCACGCTGCAGGTTGGCCGAGCCATGCCCTCATTTTGCTCTTTATACCCCTGCCTAGTTTATTTGCGAATCATACAGCACTTCAGATAAGACGAGTGGGTGCTTTAAGCTTCTGGTTTTTGAGAGCTGCTCAATTTGGTGTTTGGTGGTATGGACACCGATGTGATAATATAGCTAAAAATATTTAATTTTTAAGTTATTATTATTATTATTATTATTATTATTATTATTTATGGTAGGTCCATATGTTCATCCAATAAGATGTTCTCTAGAAGTTAAACTCTATTCCCCGCCCCCAGGTGTGTATCTTCACATACTATCATTCCCTTTTTACAACCATCCAAAATTGTTGTTTTTTTTTTTGTTTTTTTTTTTATAAGAATGGTGATTGTGCAAGATGGTGGTTATGTAACAAGGAGTGTTTTGCCAGCTTGGGGCTATTCTGTGCTGGTATGTGTCTACCCCAGACTGGGCAAGAATTCCATCTTTATATAGTCTCAGGATTTAGCCATCAGTAAAAGAGTCAGTAATATTATTTTATCTACCCCCAAGACACATCAAATGTCTCGCGTTGCCCAATCCCGCAGCTCTCGGGTCGAACATACTGTAACTTGGGCATAACTTAAAAAAATAATGATCAGCCATAACATTAAAACCATTTATACTATTAAAACCATCAAGTTTTCTGGTTCCCCTTGGGGCATGTCTCCGTAAGACCTCTTGGGGTGTGCTGTTGTGTCTGGCACCAGGGCGTTGGCACCGGATCCTTTGTGTGCTGTGAGTTGCGAGATAGAGTCTCCATAGATTCTTTCATATTTAGCTGGTTCACCAAGCTTGCTGTCTAGTTTAGATTTGGTGGTGTAACTTGGTGTAAAAACTATCAGCTGGTTTATAGATCAGTCCAGGACTTCAGCACGCAGTTTCTTCTTTTAAAGAAGGCAAAATGTGCTCATCGCACAGGATATGACCGAAAAAATGTGTTACTCATTCCTCAGAATTTCTAATCATTGCCTAAGAGATGAGATTCTAGGCTGAGATGCCTGAGCGAGGACGCTAGACCGGAGTGAGAAATGCCGACTCACTGTAGAGATCACAGTCAGGATGACAAGGCGCTTCTGGGCCTGTGAGAGAAAGATTGACTGTCGATCCGAGAACAACATTTCTGCTGTGACTCACCAAATATGGTTCTTTAGACAAGATCATATCAGTTTTTATACTAGAAAAAATCAACGTACAATTAAATACAGTAAAATTAAAGGAAATGCAATTGTCAGAGGTTTTCTCATGAATCTCACTCCAATCACTGTATCTGTAGTTCATGCTTCATCCCCTTTAATGCGAAACCTTTCTTATTTGCCTTTCTGGAGAAATGAGACGAAAGTCTGTTTCATAATGGAAGTCCGATTGCAGATTTGAAAAATCTGTCAGGAAACATTTAATGAAGTGAAATCAGTGGAAAAAAAATTCAAAGGGGATGGTGTAGTTAAAAGTATTTAATTTTTTATTAATATTATTTTGAGGGGGAGGGATACCTACAACTAACTACACAAAGTGAATATGTCAGAAATATGTCAGATTTTTATTAATATGCAATTGTCAAAACTATCATTTGATCCTTTCCGTTGCTTTCATCTGGGGAGGAGTATAAGAGTAGAATAAAAATCTACATAAACATTAGTAATTAAATAATTCAATTTAATCGTACTGTAGTTTTGTATGACTACGCACCAGTCTCTCTCTCTCTCTTTCTCTCTCTCTCTCTCTCTCACACACACACAAATCATTAAATTACTATTATGGCATTTAAAAACCTATTTTTAACCCTTTTGTATCCAAGCATGTAGGTGAAGCCACAAAGTCTACCGGAAAAACCAAAACCTTCTTTAAATTGAGAATGAAATTACACAAATTGGGTAAAGAACGCGTCTTTTAGAATCATTAAAGCCGTCAGTGTTTTCCAAAACTCTGGTATTGAACTGAATCCTTCGTTTTCATTGCGTCTCCAGTGAGAGGATTTGTGCGCATGTATCATGACTTTCAGTTCTCTTCTTTTTGAAAAACAGTGGAACCTCGGATTG
Organism: Dinotopterus cunningtoni; assembly: GCA_028565755.1. Classification (NCBI taxonomy): domain Eukaryota; kingdom Metazoa; phylum Chordata; class Actinopteri; order Siluriformes; family Clariidae; genus Dinotopterus; species Dinotopterus cunningtoni. Next base: position 10,015 of record JAOTRS010035368.1, read on the forward strand.
CGAGTAACACGGTTTGCGAGTGTTCTGCAAGACGAGCAAAGACTTTTAATAAATTTTGACTTGGAAAACGAGCAAGTCTTGGTTTACGAGTACCGAGTATCATGTATCACGCATACGCTTCTTGTTTTGACGCCGAGCGTCACGTGATC
>JAOTRS010035507.1:0-10155 GCA_028565755.1 Dinotopterus cunningtoni
TGCTTCTGCTGTCAGCATTTGACTTTCTACAAACTGTAATTTCTACACTTTCATTCCATCCATTTCCTTCGACCTTTTTTGATCAGTCTGTATAAAGCAAATAAAAATATGAATAAATAAATAAATAAATAAATAAATAAATAAATTAGTAAAAATAAAGGCATCTTTTTTTTGAATAATGAAAAAAAAAAAGAAAGGAATGCAACCTTTAAGTAGGAACCTTTTAATGCAGCCGTTATGACTCAAATGCTACACAACACAGCGGTTCTATTGTATAATTATAATTTTTATACTGTGCATCAGCTTGAAGCTTACTTCAGCCAAAATCACAAGTAATAAAAAACACTTAAATGTGAGCTGTTATAGAAAATATTAAAACAATGTGGTTGTCCCAAGTGTTGAAGTGGCCATGATGTGCATGCGTTGCACAATTTCACAATTATACCATACTTTTTGTTTTTTCTTTCAAAATCATGCTTTTTATACATCTACTGTATAGTTGTACTGTATGTAAATATTTTGGAATGCTCCAGAAAAATGTCATCACTTACGTTATAGCAGCTACGAGGGGCATTCAGGTCAAACCGGGAATTTTGATAAAGAAAGGTGTAAAAGTGATTGACATTTACAGAAGACTTTAATCATAGTACCGTTATGACAAATAACTTTTCGCTAACTTGCAGAAGAGACGCATCTGTTTTTTATTAACTGTATGCACCATCTTTCACCTACACCATTTGCACATTACAGGAACTTGGCTGCTAGTAATTGTTGAATCCCCCATACAGTTCTGATGCAAGTCACATGTTTGGGCCATTACAGGAATTCCTGGGAGGCCAGCATTGCAGACAAACTTTTTACCTTGTACCTTCTACGTACGTTGTACCTGTAAACTTTCAAACTTGTACCTTAATGGTATCTGAGCACTAGTGAAATACAGTACTGGGCTGACTGCATTAGGGATTATATGGAGAGTTTTTACTCTCATAAATGTTTTTTCCATTATCCTGCACAATCAGAAGTCGCGCTTTGACTTGAAATGCAACCTTTAAGTAGGAACTCGTATAAACAGTAATACCCTTACTGGTAATAAAATATAGCAAAATATTAAGGTTTTTATCCCACTCTTTGTCATCAGTTGTTCACCCCTGACCCCTGTCTATAATCGTTACGTGGTGACACCGTGGAACTGTTTCTGTCGCTAAAATAATTAAGCCATTAAGTTCTATAAATAGTCTAATTGAATCAGGTCTGAGCAAAGCTTAAATTATTTGGGTGGATTCATTTCATAATTGCCTACAGCCGTATTGTAAGATCTTTACATGCTACAATGGGTTCCTTCATATTTCCATAATGAATGTGATAATATAGTGCTTGGAATCTCATTTGTATTAATATGCATGTGTCTGAGCAGATAATTAGAAAATTAGGCTAAAAATAACTTTTTGCCCCAATAATTGAGCACTGGGACTTACGCTAAATATATTAACATGAATTTAGCCCAGATTACTCTGTTGTAGACTAATTTTAGAAAATGACTGGTCCCCCCCCCTCTAAACACCACCTGCTGCCCTTTGCTTGGCGACACATCTGGGTGCCCCCGTTCCGGCACATTTTTTTTTTTGTTTATTTTGCTAGCTGTCACAGGTGTGCCCATATTTTCTGGTATAATTGAAATTCTTGTTGATTAGCCTGCAGTGTGAAAACCTCAAAAGCGATTGGCAAATGCAGCACTGAGCAACAGCCAATGACGGTCAGAGAGGAAGAGAAATGTAACGCTATGGACTTACTCATGAGGTGTATATACAGTAGGTACATTACAGTACAGTAGGTCTTGGTTGTTGTAGTTCCAGGTAGCCATACTGCTCGCTCTGTTTGCCATAAAGTTAGTTCTGGGGAAAGAAAACAAAAAAAAGAGCTAAATTCGTAACTTTGACTTAACTTGTAGTAAAATCCTGACTCAATATAGTGGGACTGCAGAAGCTTCATACAGTACGGGCTGAACTTTGAAATGCATTTTTGCATGGAATGAGGGTTGTTAAATTTGGCCCTGATTACTTACATCATATTCACATTCTGAGTGACAAATTTCACGGTCGGTGTGCATAACAGAAAAAGGCCTATTGTAACGTACTGTACGTACATGCACACCAATTTTGATTTAGGACAGACCTAAAACAAACTTTCCTTTAAGCATGCTTCATCTATTTTAACCTAACTCACATCTTCTTAGGGGGCATTGTACATGTGCATGAAATGTGCCATGTGATTAAGTCCAGCTGTCAAATCTTGATGTCAAAAAGGAAAGAAAACATACTGATTGTGCATTTTGTCTTCACACTGTCATGCCTCGTTTAGACAATGCGAGCAGAGAGAAGGCCATCAGAATGCTTCAGCTTGGTGCAGCGCAAGCAGATTTTATCATACCGCTGCTGCCGCCATACCCGAACAAAATATTTTTACTATTCTGTATTTTTATCATTTATACCTCTCAGTGTACAATTACATTTTGCACATTCTGTAAATCCTATATAATTTATATATTATTATACTGTATATTTTTTATTCTAACCCTATAACTTTTTAAAATTTGTATATTACAACAATTTTTTATTTTTTATTAAAAATTCGATCTTTAGTTTAAGTCTATGTTGTTTTTGGTAGTGGAATCCTTGTATACTATTCTATCTTTCTATTTTAGGTCATGGACATTCATATAAGCATTTTACTGCATATATCATGCTATGTATGGTTGTGTACATGACAAATAACATTTGAGTTTGAGTCAGTTTGGACTTGCCAGGAATACCATTTCCAGGCTATGGAACAGATTCCAACAACTGGTTTGGTCTGGAAGGCCAAGAATGAGGATGCCAGGATGAAACTGACTAATTCAATGATGTCATTTGAGAAATTGTATGGAAAATGCTGCCACTACTCCTGTTAATACTCCAGGGTTACACACAACAAGTTGTCAGACTATTCGACATTTGGCTGCAGCTGGACTTGAGGGACATGTAAGGAGGCTGGATTGTGGGCCGAGGTTGACTCACTGGCGTCATTGTTAAGGCCATCTGAATTTAGAAATTCTGGTGCTGATGGACAGACAGATTATTGTATAAAATTGAACTATTATTTATTGCACAGAAATAAATTTAAGCATGCAACTTGTACTGTATGTGTGCAGCTTTTTTTGTCCATATAAGAAATTACTTTGCACTTCATACCAATTAGTTTGCATGTCGTCAACAAAATAAAGGCATAACATAATTCTTGGTGACACCATGTATAAAAGCTAGCTATGTTTCTTTAAGTTTTTTTATTGTTTCTATTGCAACAGCTAGTTGCTTTTGACATTCACATAACAGACAGCTCTCCCAAAGCAGGATTTGGGAATCGGGTACATTTCACTGTCAGGTGCAGGGATCTCTCCAAATGTAAGATCACCTAGTGCATGATTCTCATCTGTGATTGCATGAAGCATGCAGACTAAAAAAATCTCAAGCAAAGCTGACAATTCTAGACAGTAAACACACCAAATTTACTTTAATCCTTACAATGTACAGTGTAAAGAGCTGTACAGAATGCGATACTTTAAATATAGTACTGTAGTATTTTTAGGTCTGTCAGTCTTTAAATCATGCATTTCCTCACACTGTAACTTTCCCTGTGAAGTGTTTCAACCGGCCTCTGTTGAAATTCACACAACATGAGTGAATTTCAAATCCTAAAACAACTTGACAGTCTCAGATTATTCCAAAGATTTTGTCACATCTCAGCGAGATGTGTCTTTTTTTTTTTCTTTCCCCACTTGAGGATTTTGCCATATCGAAAAATAATCGCTGCATCTCAGGAATGACAAGAGGCAAGAGCTGCCATCTTCAGAGCACTTTTTACTTTCTCCCACTGCGATACTCCATGTGTAACAGTCAGAGGATTGGATCGAGATTGCCAAGTCCCATCCGAAACGAATGAGATGGGGGATAACTGTGGACAATATTTTGGCTATTCAATTTACTGAAGCAATTTACTGAATTGCCAAACATTTTGTGGCAGTGTCTCTTTTTGAGGACAGGAGTAAAGAGCAAAAAAGGCTGTGATAAAACCAAACAGTTTTATACCACTAAATATGGATTTATTTATTTATAAATATGTGTATTGCCTTAAACCAAGGATGCAGTAAAAGTATTCATACATTTACCTTTTGTACTGTTTATCCTGTACTGGGTTGCAGGAAGCCTGAAGTCTATCCCAAATAAGTTTGGGTGCAAGGCGGGTTACACCCTGGATAGAGTAAAAATCCAACGCAGGGTACACATGCACACACCACACAATATGGGCAATTTCCATTTATCTGTTTAGGAACCTCTGTAGTCCAACTAGGGATCGTAAAGGCCAATGGTGACTATTGTATTTATTCCCATAAATAGAAACATCCGGTGATGGGACTGCCGGTCAACAATCACACACGTATTCACACCATGGGCAATTTGGGAACACCAATTAGCCTAATCAGCATGTCTTTAGACTGTGGTAGGAAACCGGAGTACCTGGAGGAAACCCACCAAGCACAGGGAGAACATGCTCAACTCCATGCGCACAGAGGCAGGAATCGAATCTGGCTGAGAATCAAACTCGAACCTGTGTCGCCGCCTGCAATCAAGTACTGAAAACAATTAAAGAGATTTGAAATTGGGTTAAGAGCTGTCTAACACATTATTAAAACCTGGAAGGATAGTGCCGAATCTTTAAATCAGAAAATCAAAGGCAGAAATCAAACTCGGACCCTGGAGATGCAAGGTGACTGAAAACCACCACGGCAATTTAAGAACTCTGATTAGCATAATTTGCAGGTCTTTGCATTGTCAGAGAAAACTCTAAGGAAAGCCATCAAGCACGTGGAGAACATACAAACTCCACGCACACAGATCCGACCCTGGAGGACGGTGGCCACAGTACTAGCCACTAAGCCACATAGCTGTCTTTATTTAATAATAAAAAAAACTTTTAAGCTTTACTATAATAAAATTTGTTAAACACATTCTCCTATAGACTTCTTTTACTGTAATGCAGACTTCACAGTTAACTCCAGAAATTTTGGTAGCTCCGGAGAACCCAGACAGATATCCAAAGGGACTGGAAGCCAGACGGTCATCAGCAGCATAGTGTTTGTCACACAAGTGTCAGGGGTGTAAAAAATAAAACAGCATGGCAGTCATTAATGTGGGATTTAAAAGAAATATTGTTTTTATTGAATGTGCTTGAGAGGTAATTTAGAGTTTTAGTCAATGCCCTATGTTTCACAAGAGCTGCTGTAGGAGCATTAGCTAGAAAGTTAAGCATAGAACATATTAATTAACATCTAAATAAACAACAAAATGGTCAAGATAAATTCAGCCACATTGTGTAACTACAGTAACAATAACTGCGTTTCATGGCAGGGCTTCATTACGGCACCAGACCTGAATTTTATTTTTCTATGTGTTTAAATTCTTGAATAGTTGACCAAACTAAACCATATATATATATCATTATATTTCTTTTCAGAAAGAAATCTGATGAACCCAGGTTATCCTGTCAATCTCGTGAGGGACTGTAGAAATTTGCAGCAGCCGTGTTGTGAGTAATCAAAGTTCTTCATGCTGCAAAATTCCACTGGGCTTCCTCTGGCTGGAAGAGTTGAAATGGTTCTGACATCAAACTGGAAGAAGAACCCACACCTGTCACGACTTTCTCTTTTTTTTCCAGAACACCCACCACATTCTCATTAGGGGCAAACCTCTACTGCTCCCACAAGTTTCATCCTCCTCGCTCCATCCCTCAGAGCTACACGATGCTTTCTCTGTCCGCTTTGAAAACCTCTCCTCCTTCTAGTTGGCTGGCTGAGCTTCCTTTGTGGAAGGACATAGATCTATATTTATCCCGAGCGGCGTAGGATGCTTCCTATCGCTCTTTTACGATTAGGTAACGATGGGAAACGGATTCAACTTTAAGCTTTGGATGAGAGAGATTTCTTAAGGTTTTTGCCAACTCAAGAGTTGTCAAACAGAATCGGGGTCTTTGTGTTGGAGGACTTGCGATGACGGCCTGTTCACAACTTCAACCATGGCAATATCATGAAAATTCTACCTGTTGAATTCTTAATTTTAATAGAGTATAAAAATTGTAAACTAATTTTCTTTAACCACAACTTGGACAGACGTTCTGGCCACAGGGCAAGGTTTATATTAATGCACTTCTTCTAATATGTTACTGTTTATAAAAGTCCATCCATCCATTATCTACTCCATTTATCCTATGTAGAGTCGGGAGCCTATCCCAGGGAGGTTAGGGTACAAGAATATACACTCCCACAACAAATCAATGCTTGGTCTTTGGACTGGGGGGAAACTAAAGTACCCAGAGGAAACCCAATAAGTCACCATGCCACCTTGCTTCCAAAGTAATTCACTAATTTACAGAAAAAGTGACCAAAATCTATGTCTAAGAAGTTGTTATTTAACATTGAAAAATGTATAATCGTCATTAATGGAAGTAGTCTCCAGTGTCAGCGCTTTGGTATAGTGGTAGTAAGTTTTCCAACATATAGATTCGTTATGATAAAATAAATGTAGAGCTGCTTTAATGTAAAAAAAAAAAAAAAGTTCCATATCATCAGTAAATCAGGAGTGTTCAAATCAAACCAGGACTTTTGATTGTGCAGAATAACAGAACAGTTGTGATAATAAGAACTCCCTTTGTTTGTCCATATAATCCCCTGCTACACTAATGCACTTATTCCAGTGTTTCACTAGTGCAGATAGGTGTTTTCTCAGTACTCTTTCTCACCGGAGCCATAATCAGACTGCCGGATTCACCTTTGAAATATCTCACCTTCCATGAACTCCTTTAATTGCCCAAACATGCGGACATGGCTTGAAGTGAGGTCGGGACTGTACTGTACTGTGTTATGATCGACAAATTGCTGTAGTATAATGTTTTAAAACACTTTGGGGTGTACTGTTCTTGAAAAATATTCCTCTTTAGGGTAAAAAGTCTTAATATCATAGTACCTAGCAGCTATTTATGATGATAAATCATGATGAGCAAATGCTAGCACTATAATATATTTGCTAGCTAACGGGAGCTGTATGAAAGTTAGAGCATCAAAATAAAAATTTTACAGAGTTGGATAAAGTTTTCTGAAATACTGAACCCTGAATTGTTTTGTTCCACGTACGTCTTATGATGGAATAATAATGCAGCGGTTCATATATTTTACAACTTTATTTTTTAATAATGGGTCATAATCCATAATCCATTTGTATGTATTTAAAATAGACTGATTATGGACTGATTTGATAGACTTATATTTCTTAATCTAGTTACTATAGAATAAGTATTAGACTAGAATTCAGGGCAATAGAATGGCATCCAGATCAAGAGCATAGAAATAAAATCTATCAAATGAGCCACTTCATTCACACTGGGGTATTATATGGACAAGCTAACAAACCCTAATGAAACTAAGAAGGAGCAGGTGTTGAGAATAATCTGTGAGTGTGAGCACTGGTCAGGATAGAGCTGAACAAACAGGAAGGTTCTGTAGTAGTGGGAAATATAAATGTTAGAATTTATCACTCTTTTTATTGCTACCGAAACGATATTTCCCCATATGTGAACCATTAAAATTTCGAACATTTAACATTTACAGATATGCCACCCTGAAAAAAAACTAAATTCAGGGAGATCACCCTGGACAGTACGAGAGGTTTTCTCTGGAATTGTGAGTCTACACAACAACCTGCCATACGACATTACAACAACTAAGCACTGACATGGAGTGCTTAACAATAGGTGGCCTTAAATACCCAGGATATTGATTCAGGTCATGTGCCACGCTGCATGCAAAGAGCATATGACATGCAGTGGCTTCTGGGAGCTGTAGACAAGCACTATCTTTGCAATACTATGACAATGACTCATAAGGGCAATTTTATGATCATAAATGAGTTTGATTTATAAATGATTTATTTCATGCTAATAAAATTAGCAATCTATTCTTGTTTATATTGAATAAGTCCAGAGGTGAAAGGTAACTAAGTACATACAGTATACTGTATGTCTTTACTGTACTTTACTTGAGTAGTTTATTAATGGATACTTTTTTTCCCTACCACAGTAGTGTGTAGTATTTGAAAAAACACACCACAGTAGTGTGTAGTATTTGAAAGTATAGGAATATCGCTACCTGCTGACTGTTATATAAAATGACTATAAGTGAAATGCTTAATCATGCAGCAGATGTTTGATGGTAAGTACAGTGGTACCTTTGCATACGAACACCCTGCCTCATGAATTTTCACCCTTAAGAACTGAGATTTTGCAAGAAATATGCATCGATATACGAAGCATTTTCGGCATAAGAAGGACCAAACCGAACGCCAGCTTGCAAGTTTGCATCAGTGGAAAGCCAAGCAAAGCGAGTTTACATATTTTTTTGTGGGTTTTTGCATTTTGTGCAAGATTTAGTGAAGACATACAGTAGCACCATGGGACCCAAGAATGTTAGCAAGAAGAAAAGGGAGCCGCTGTCAGTTTCATTTTTTAAAGCATTTTTGAAGCATCCTAAAGGAATCATACTGTAAATTAAGGTTAACTGAGGTTTAATGTCTATTAATATCATACTTTACTTCATTTACATGTCTTTTCTAAATGTTTTGATTGTTTTATATGCAAAAATATGATCAGTGTTGAAAATTGGTAATAGGGGTAATATTTTTTGGGTGGCCAGAACAGATTATCTGCATTTACATTATTTCCTATTGGAAAAATATTGTTTTGCAATACGAAATTTTACCTTAAGTACTCACCTCCGGAACTGATTAAACAAACATAAATGGAAGACTTCTACTTTTAGTTGAATAATATCTTACCTGGGATATCTCTACCTTTACTCAAGTATAGGGATTGTGTACTTAGCCCACCACCTAATAAGTCAAGTTTAAGTTGCGGATTGCCTGCGTGACAATCCCAACAGGTTGAAGAGGTAACAAATTCAGGATTATGTCAAGTAAGCACCAATCCAAAATATCTAAATCATGTAGAGAGAGAGAGTTTGGTAATAGTCTCAACACAATGATTCTTCTCTCTCTCTCTTTCTCTCACTTTCTATCAATTTTCAAAACCCAAAAACAAATTTGGCAACAAATCTCAAAGTCTTACATCATGTTCCTCTAAAACGGATTTCTGATCTCAATTTTGTGAGTTTGCGTGTGATCAAAAGTTGCCACAACTCTGCTTTTCACACAAATCTTATTTAAAATTCCTTTTATTTGTGTTATACCTCATGTGTGTCTTGCATCACAACCCTGATATTCAGCGTTATTATTATTTTTTAAAAAATTTTTAATGCTACACAAAGCAAAACCTGCAGGCGGAACCACCGCAGGCTTACTGGAAAAAAAAATGGATGCATTAATTTTTCATTTTGGTTAATAGTTTTCTACATTACATATGACAGCATTTGACCACCTGCTGGTAGTGGTGCAGTATGATTTAGCTCTGACCTAAAGAGTAATCGACCAGCACGTTACTCCACAGTTCTGCACTGGATTCCTATTACTGTGAGTTTAAACATCACTGGAAAATGGTGAGCGGAAAAAAGTTGTTTTAAGGAGCTAATAACTAAACCTGACCATTATCACTTTTTTTTTTTTTTTTTTACAAATGGTTTACAGTTATTAATTCTGTCTCCTGCCATCAGCATGTCATGGAACCTTTAGCGGCATTAAATGAAATAGAGCACGATCAACAAATTAGGACCAGAATCAATACACACATCACAAATAGTTCAAGATAAACATGCTTAATGTGTTTTGAAGCTGGTTTTTTCCTTAATCCATAGCACTTGTAACCAGAAGGTTGTAAATTTAAATCCCTGGACTGCCACAGATGCCGACCTTCTGTGCGAGTGGTTTGAATTTATTTTCATACATAATTAAAACAGTGGTGTTGCATTTTAGATGACTTTTAGCCAAATGCTTTTCACACCAGCAAGGTATCATTACTAATCAGCAGCAATAAAATCTCTAATGTGTTTTAAGGGATTTGCATTTGTGGCGTTAAAAAAATGATGAATGGAAATTTGAGATTTAAGCGAATCCAAATATATTC
>JAOTRS010035535.1:0-10154 GCA_028565755.1 Dinotopterus cunningtoni
AGTTACTAGCTTCAAAAATCACCAATTAACAAACAGCACCTCGGATTAGAGCCATTATGAAGGGTTTACAGAGCAGAAGTAGCAGATACATCTCAATATCAACTGTTCAAAGGGGATTATTACATATTATGGACACCTTCAGTTTGGAAAGGGAAATAAAAATGATTTTTAAATATTTTTAATTTAGCTCAATAGGGCTAAAAACTCTATAGGCAAAACTTGTTAAACTCAACAAAGAAGTTTTCAGTCACCCACCTGCTATATGTCTCTCAGTATAATAGGCCTACACTTAAGGGAACGTGTCAAATGGCTGGAGTCATGGAAACACACCGTACACCAGAGGTGTTTTTAGACATATAAAAAAATACTTTTAAACAGAGATCATGCCATTTTTGTTTTATTATTATTATTAATTTTTTTTTATCATGGCCAGTGGAACAGAAAGCTTGGCTTTGTGTATTAAGTGGTTGTAAAGTAAACAACATTTTTTAGATATTAATGATATACGTTTATTTCAAGTGTGACTTCAATATTAAGTGCCGTTTACAAAGTGCATGCCATTACCCCAAAATGCTCCCTAATACTGTATATCCTCTTCAAAATGCTGTCAGATTAGCATTTCTGCAATTATCTGGTTGTGGTGTAGAAACTCATGAAATTTAATGAGAGTCATCCAAATCAACAATAGCAATCATGTCTAATGCTAGCTTTTGCTAGCTATTTACTGTCCCTGATCTAGGCAGAAATTAAATCATTTGTAGAAATCATGGTAAATTGGTTTGTGCTAACCAGATATCTAGTGTTTAAAATCAAGATTATTAAAATTGATGAATATTGCCAAACAATCTTCTCAGAATACATGAACATTCAGCTTCTGCATATAAACATGAATAAATATGAGACTGTGGTACCTTGGCATATAAAGGGCACATGAATTCTCACCCTAAGAACTGAAATGAGATGAACACCAGCTAAGTTGTGCATACGTCTGAGGGCCGTTCAAAGCAGAATTTGCGTCAGTGGAAAGCCAAGCAAAGCAAGTTTACATATATTCTTGTGTTTTTTTTTTTTGCATTTTGTGCAAGATTTAGTGAAGACATAGCACCATTGGTACAAAGAATGTTAGCAAGGATGGTAGCATAAAGAAAACAAAGCCACTTTTAGTTTAGTTTTTAAAGCAGCCAGTGCTAAGAGGAATCATAAATTAAGGTTATGCGAGGTTTAATGTCTATTTATTTCATATTTTACTTCATTTATATGTCTTTTCTAAATGTTTAGATTGTTTTTATATGCAAAAATATAATCATAGTGTTAGAAATTTGCAGTATTAGTAATTTATTTGGTGGGTGGAACAGATTATCTGCATTTAGAATTTGGAAAATTGCATTATGCAATACAAAAATTCACCTTAAGAACTCGCCTCTGGAACGGATTAAATTTATACCCCGAGGTAGCACTGTATATTTATGACATGACCCCATAAGAAATCATGCCCAGTGGTGACTTTGTGCTAACCTGATAGCTAGTGATTAAAGTCAGAAAACATAGTAGCTAAGTGTTTGCTGGCCAATTAGCTGGTTTAGCAAAGAAGTTCATAAATGTTGGGTAATGACATAAAAACCTCTTAGAAATAGTAGTAAATCAGTTTATAAGATTATTAAAATGATGAATAAAGCTTAATAGTATTATAAATGCTGGACGGGTTATCTCAAGAGAAACATTCAGGAATTTTAATGTTATATACAGTAACTTAATATTATCTTAGAAATCATGGCTAGTGTTGATGAAAAATATTTTAAACCTGTCAAGTAGCTTACATAAGTGATGGACATAACTTTTATTTAAAAAAAAAAAAAGCTAATTGGCTACCAAATCTCTAAATATACATGTGTATGGTAGGGTATACCTGTCACTAATCAAGCTACTCTCCTGCTTAAAAAGAAGCCGGAAACTTCACTCCATACCGATGTATCTTACTTGCGTGCCTCTCGTCCTGTCTTGGTATTTTTTCCTAGTTATCTGTATTTTGACCCTGACACTTTTCTGGATTTCATCTTATTGTCTCACTCTTCGGATTATTGCTCGCTTTCGGATTTTGCCTTTGTGTATGACTTTGCATGTTTACTGACATTTGATCTTGGACCGCGCTTCAGATTTGATTGCTCTCGCTGTTTGATTACGATTCACGTCTGTATGTGTGCGTGTATGTATGCGGCACTTCCGCATTCGCGGACGACGGACAAAGGTGCTTTTACTGACAACTTGGATCTCTTTGCCTCGTGCCAGAATAATCAACTGAGGATCAGACACTGCAGCTGAGCGCGCTCTGTATTTGCTCAAAGACACAATCATCACGGGAGATTCTCCGTCAGACTCTACTTCCGTTTTTTTCAGGATTCCGTCTACGTCAACGACCAAGCCCCTCCACACGAATGGGGAACTGCTGTTTGGGATGCCAACGACTCATGTTGTTCTACTTTCAGGTTGTTCACTGATCGACCGCTCCCACTCTGACAGGGATGCCACCAGGCTATTACTGGAGCTCCGTCAAGGCCTTCACTCTGCATATGATTATGCAATTAAGTTCCGCACACTGGCCGCGTCCACTAAATGGTCTCATAAAGCTAGCAGGACGCACAGATGCTCGGTTGTCTCATAGACGCCGCACCCAACCCCCACCCTCGCCCAGACCCAGGTCCTTAGCTCCACCTCTGCCGCCTACCTATCCTCTTTCTACACTAACTTTTAGTTCTGACCCTGAACCCATGGGGAGCACCAGTGAAGGCTCCAGTCTGGTTCCAGTCTCTATTGGGCAGTCTTGTCACCACCGTCTCCAATGTCTGTTAAAGGCTCAAACGCCTCCGGTGACACTGGGGGCACTGGAGAGTCGGCCCGTAACCTTTTCCCTAACCCGTGTCCACTTCTGCCGGCCATCATTGTAATGCATGGCAAACCTCATATGGTCTCAACTTTTAATTGACTCTGGTTCGGACCAGAATCTCATTTCTGCATCAAAGGTGAAAGACCTCCCAACAATCCTCCTTGAAAATCTATTAGCTCTTCGGGCCCTTGATGGCACCTTCTTACCTGCCAATACCCGTCACGCTATCCCGGTTTCTCTACAGATCTCTGGTAACCATACCAAAGACCTCCCCCTCCTAGTCATGCACCACTTCCACTTGCCTCTGGTTCTTGGACGGCCCTGGCTTACCCGTCACAATTCCCGCATTGACTGGATAAAGAATACGATCCAGGAATGTAGTCCCTCATGTCTGGCATCCTGTCTCAAGTCAGCCCATTACCCGCCTGCTACATATCCGCCCAACGAGGACTTCCCCGACCTGTCCACCGTCCCTCGTGAATACACAGATTTCAAACAGGTTTTCAGCAAGTGACAAGCCCTCTCCCTACCACCCCACAGACCCTATAATTGTGCCATCAATCTCGTCCCAGGCACAACCCCCCCGCCACCCCCCATGGGGGGTTCCTTCTTCAAAGGAAAGGAAGGTTATGTACAAATATATTTCAGAGTTGCTTGCTGGTGGGATCATCCGCCCATCTTTGTCTCGTGCTGGGATTGTTTTTTTTTTTTTTGTAGCTAAAAAGAACAAGACGCTACGGCCATGTATTGATTATTACGTTCTAAACGAGATCACGGTCAAGAATCGGTACCCGCTACCCCTTGGGTCAACGGCCTTTGATCTCCTACAAGGAGCCAATTTTTTCACAAAGCTTGACCTGCACAACGCCTATCACTTAGTCAGAATCAAGGAGGGAGACGAGTGGAAGACAGCATTCAAGCATTTAAGTCATTACAAATACCTGGTAGTGCCGTTTGGTCTAGCCAGCACTCCAGCCGTTTTCCAGTCATTGGTCAGCGATGTTCTCAGAGACTTTCTTAACATCTTCGTATTCATCTTCTCATATTGCATTAGAGTTGGTTTTATCATCGCCCCGTCAAAGATTTTAATGGACCCAGCTAAGGTAAAGGCAGTAACCGACTAGCCTAGCCCAGTGAACCAAAAGGACCTTCAGCCCTTTCTTGGATTCATCCTCTAAAACCCCTTTCAGTGGTCTAGCCAGGCAGAAGAGGCATTCATTGAGCTCAAGAACCGATTCGCCTCAGCGCCCATCCTCACGCAGCCACGTGGTCACTGTTTTTCTCCCGCTTTAATTTCTCCCTGACCTACCGACCGGGTAACAAGAACACCAAGTCTGACGCCCACTCACGTCAATTTGCCTTGGACAACACTCCCATATCGACCATTTTGCCACCCCACTGCCTTGTTGGAGCAACTTTCTTAGACATCAAGACCCTAGTCAAGCAGGCATTGAATCAGGACCCCGGTCCACCAGAGACACCGCTTCCAGGTCTTAGAAGGGGGCCATAACTCACAATTGGCCTGTCATCCCAGTGGGGCCGGACCTTAGCACCCATCCAACAACGTTTCTGGTGGCCTTTCATCAGAGAAGATACATGCCAGTTTGTTAGCACTTGTGACATCTGCGCCCGCCACAAAACTTGTAATAAACCACCAGCGGGTCTCTTCAGACCACTCCCGGTTCCACACAGACCATTGTCTCATATTGCGTTAGACTTTGTCACAGGACTCCCAGGGTCCGAGGGCCACATCTACATCCTAACTGTCATTAATCGCTTCTCTAAGGCTGATCACTTTGTTCCCTTTGTTTGCTCAGAGATGGCTGAGCTGCTCATCCGCCATGTCTTTCGCCTACACGGCCTGCCCACAGACATCGTCTCTGATTGCGGTCACTAGTTCTCTGCCCAGTTCTGGAGAGCATTCTGTAGACTTATAGGGGCCACTCCCAGCCTTTCATCTGTCTACCACCCCCAGACTAATGGTCAAACCAAGAGAGCCAACCAAGATCTTCACTGTATGACCTCTCAAGATCCACTCTCCTGGAGTCAAATGTTGCCATGGATTGAGTATGCACACAACTCGTTACCTACAGCCTCCACAGGGTTCTCACCATTCCAGTGCAGTCTGGGTTATCAACTCACCCTATTCCCTGCCCAAATAGAATAGGTGGCAGTTTCCTGAGCCCAGGCCTTTGTTCGCCGTTGCAAAAGGACCTGGTTGCGGGCTAGGACCAGACTCCGACACTCGGTATCCCTCTTCAAACTTCATGCGGATCGCCGATGCTTGGATGCCCCGAACTACCGTGTTGGGCAAAGAATCATGCTTTCCACCCGCTATGTTCCGATTAACATAAGATCTCCCCCAGGTTCATCGGACCATTCACCATATCTTAGGTCATCAACGCATGCACAGTCAGACTACAATCCACCATGCGACGCATCAACTCTTCGTTTCACGTCTCCCAGATAAAACCTAGTTGAAGGGGCATGTCAGCTGAAAGACTAACAGCAACTGTTGAAAAATTTAACAGCACTGTTAGATAAACAAACCGGTGCTTACATTGCTATAATTAATGTGCACCTACAGTACATCTCCAGTGCCAATTCGTGTGTTGCTAATTAGCACGCTTAATATACTCCTAATGTAATTAATCTAAAGCAGAAACGTGAAGAAATTCTCTGTTGGCATTTAAAAGAATGTGTTTGTAATTTCTGGCTGGCAGAAAGGACCATCAAATGTTTCATTTATGTTCATCTAATGATAATTATACTGTATTATATTATCAAAACTGTCAAACTGCATTGTTATAATGATTTCGTTTTATTACGTGCTGCACATGTAGTTCATATTAAGTCCATGAGTTTCCATGGTTACCTCCATTACAGTTTGATGGCTATTAAGACCTGTTTACTGTGCTTCTACTGCTTCATCAGATACATTATAACATTTACTGTATATTTACAGCATTTAGCAGGCAATTATTTCTCTACCTACAGGTACAGTACACTGTAAAAATCAAAGTAGATAAATGTTGAATGAATTAATATTGTATTGTTGGCCTAATGTTTTACAGTGGTATTTGTTGAGACAACAGTTAGCAATGTGTTCTTGTGTTACTTTGTAGACACAGACTGAATAAACAAAACAAAAATCAAGTGTTATATCTGTTAACTTATTTGCATGAAAACCAAAATCTGTTGTATTTGAATGAATTGATTAGATACCTGGTTAATTTAATACATCACTCCAAACATGTAGTTACTCTAACTACTCTAACTATAGTGAGAATGACAAACTAAAAACTTTTAAATATGGAACAATGAATAGCTTTAACCCATCATTAGAATTCCAAAACCGGTCTTTTACACTCTCTGGTGGTATAGCCTTATTAATATATTTTATTTTTCATAACTAGATATTTTGTGAAATTTGTCTACTTTGTCTTCACAAGACTCCACTTGTTTCTTTAACCAGAGCTCTTCTGTGAAGGATTGGGTCAGACGGGTGACAGCTGCAGCAGCTTTAGGAGTGATGTTTGGTCAGGTCTGTGCTCTGAACATTGAATTCCAAAAGAACTGGACATACACCTATGAAGCCACCTGAATGATTTGTATTGAACTTGGAGAGTCACACTCCCCTCCGATTCACATGTTCACATGACACATTGGAAAAAAAACTGTTTATCTTTGCTAGTTTTTAAATTTTTAAAAATGGTTATGATATTTTCATATAAAAACATCAGTAAGAGACTAATAAGCAGCTTGTGTTAGTCAGGTATTTTATTGACCTTAAAGCAACCTTGAGCAAAATGGAACCTGTATTCTCCTGTTTTATGCACATCAATGTTTTAACTCTCATGCTGTGTACCGGTCAAATCTGAACGATTTACATGTTTCCTCTCTAAAAAATGCAGAAATTTTTATCAATTTCTCATGGTTCATTGACTTTGTTTACACATGGCCTTTAAACACATAAAAGTTTAAGCACATTTCTACACTCCTCCCCCAAACCTAACCCTGCAGGTATCTTTTAGCAGACACACACACATACACTCACGCACACGCACGCACGCACACACACACACACACACACACGTCCCTTTTTGGCTTTTATGGCAGCCTGCAAAATGAGGATTTTGTGTGGTGTCTACAGATCCTGCAACAAATCTGTGTCCAGCTTATGGGATGAGGACACTGGTAAGGCAATTTTTTACGCTACAATGTCTTTGCAGAACTTCCATGTCCTGTCACGTGTGATTTGATTTGATGACAAGAGCAGCCCGCAGTCAACGAGACAAGCTGGTAGGTTTGGCAGAAGTGGGTGGAGCTCCTGCCACAAACCAGGACCTGACATCACTGTTGATCAGCATCTCGTTGGCTTTAAGCAGTATATGCCAAACAAACCATCTTAGTATGGTATAAAGATATGGGCAGCATATGATGTGAAGACATGTTATGTCTGGGACATGCAAGTGTACACAGGCAAACCAGCTGATGGTGTTCCTGAGAAAAATCAGGAGAATTGATTTGACCCCTGCAGGCGGGGTTGGGTCCTAGAAATGACAGTAGGGCTACTTTATAATTGTAAATATCGTCATACAGTGTATGGGTCAAACGTTATATTTGTAATATAGTTTTCTCTGTGTACCTTTGGGCTTTTGTTGTCAATATATCATACTAGTCAGTTTTGACTGGGAATGTGACTTTGATTAACATTTCAGTGAAGTACTTTGTAATAAATAGTACAATAGGTTTCATCGTACTATTTGTTATAGTCAAAATAATATCTATATAATGTTAATTTTTCTGAATGCTCACAGAAAGGGGTCACCACAGCGGCCCATCCAGTCCATACATAAGCTTGACACATATTTTACACCAGACGCCCTTCCTGACGCAACCCTTCCATTGTATTTGGGTTTGGGACCGGCACTGCATCCAGTGGCTGGGGTTTGGGCACTGGCTAGGAATCGAACCCTAGCTCTCCGCATGGCTGGCAAGAAACCTACCACTGAGCAACAATGGCTCAGTTAATATAGTTAATTGAGCCCACAACCAATGCTACATGTCCTGACTTAAATATTTGAATTACAACTAAAATTTTTACTCTCTAAAAGTTGAGTAAACTTAAAAAAGCTCTACAACTTGTTACTAAACATTTTTACATTTTTACAATTTCTGCACAACAGGAGGCAAATCTGCCACAGACACATTTGACATGATTTAGCAAGTTTATGGAGATGTTGCAACGAGTCGTTCGAGGCGTTTTGAGTGGCAAGTGCATTGGAAGACAACAAGAGATCAGGAAGATCTTCAATGAGCCCAACCTCCAAAAATGGCAAGAGCATTCAGCAACTTGTGCATGATGATCTTCAGAGAACTTCCACACCCACCCTATTCACCAGATAAAAATAAAGCATTGTTGTTGGTGGTCTTTCGACTGCTCCCTTTGAGGGGTCTTCACAGTGGACCAT
Organism: Dinotopterus cunningtoni; assembly: GCA_028565755.1. Taxonomy (NCBI): domain Eukaryota; kingdom Metazoa; phylum Chordata; class Actinopteri; order Siluriformes; family Clariidae; genus Dinotopterus; species Dinotopterus cunningtoni. Next base: position 8,356 of record JAOTRS010035535.1, read on the forward strand.
CTGATCCACACAACAACTCGGCACAGGGCTTACACCAGCTGCCCTTCCTGACACAACCTTCCCATTTTATCCAGGTTTTTTGACCGGCACTGCATCCAGTGGCTGGGGTTTGGGCATTGCCTGGGAATCGAACCCAGGCCTTCCGCATGGTAGGCGAGAAACCTACCACCTCGTAAAGGAAATAAAAGCATCCTTATGTTATACAGTACTTTTATATTGTCTGGTATAATATTTTATTCAGTGATTATAACTTGTAACACAATTTAAATGTATATACAGAAAACATAACATTTAAGAATGTTTTATTTTTGTCTTTGAGAGAGAGAGAAAGCAAAGTCCTGCCCATTCACAAATGTCTGAGTGCATGCACGCTCTTTATCTTTCTTGTCAGGAAGCTTCTGTCAATATGTTAGAGTCTCCCGGAACTCGCGGGAGCAGTGGGATGTCTGCAATGTTTCCATAATTAGCCAGTGTATATAAAAACTGTAGTTACTTTGCCTAACGTGAAAGAAGCCTCACATGTCGGAAAGCTGTTAGTAATGTGTGCATCTTTCCTCACATTTGTCACAGTGTAACACAGTTAATTGTTTCTTCATGCTCATTACATTAAAGAGAAGATAGGTAAACAAATTGAAAGTGTGTGTGCGCATGTGTGTAAAAATGATCAGAGATGGATTATAATGCCAAACATGTATTTTCACACAAAAAATCTTAATGATACTATTGATCCAGTCCATTGTGTGTGTGTGTGTGTTTGTGTTTTCTTCTGATGCAAACATTATTCTGTGACATCCAGAATGCTTCACTGCGTTCAATCAATAGCATGCATGTTTTTATCTATATGAGTGAGATTACTTTCCAGTCTATACATCCAAACATCCACACCTCCTACATGATTTAATTTTTAATTAATTAAAAATTAATGTATGTATACAGGGGTTTGGCAATGAAACTGAAACACTGGCCAATTTAGTGTTGGAGGTTTTATGGCTAAATTAGACCAGCCTGGTGGCCAATCTTTATTGACTGCACATTCCACCAGTAAAAGCAGTAAAAAAAATTTAAAAAAAGCAGAGAGTGTGAAGGTTTAATTAGCAGAGTAATAGCACAGTTTTGCTTAAAATATTCTAATGCACACAACATTATGGGTGACATATCAGAGTTCAAAAGAGGACAAATTTTTGGTACGCGTCTCGCTGGCACATCTGTGACCAAGACAGCAAGTCTTTGTGATGTATCAAGAGCCATGGTATCCAGGGTAATGTCAGCATACCAAGGACAAACCACATCCAACAGGAGTTTTTTGGATTGTATTTAAAAAACATAAAACCACAGCTGCCCAACTCACTGCAGAATTAAATGTGCACCTCAACTCTCCTGTTTCCACCAAAACTGTTCGTCGGGAGTTCCACAGGGTCAATGTACATGGCCGGGCTGCTATAGTCAAACCTTTGGTCTCTCGTGCCAATGCCAAACATCGGTTTCAATGGTGCCAAAAAATGGCAGCGAAAATCTTGGGTTGTGGACAATGTGAAACATGTATTGTTCTCTGATGAGTCCACCTTCACTGTCTTTCCCACAGCCGGGAGAGTTACGGTGTGGAGAAGCTCCAAAGAAGCATACTACCCAGACTGTTTCATGCCCAGAGTGAAGCATGGGTGTGGATCAGTGATGGTTTGGGCTGCAATATCATGCCATTCCCTAGGCCCAATACTTGTGCTGGATGGGCGCGTCACTGCCAAGGACTACCGAACCATTTTGGAGGACCATGTGCACCCAATGGTTCAAACATTGTATCC
>JAOTRS010035666.1:0-10147 GCA_028565755.1 Dinotopterus cunningtoni
AATGATAACATTTGCTTTTTACACTTCATGTGTAACAAAGTTAAACAGAAATGTTTAGAGTATTTCTTCTCTTGAAACATTTTTTAATGTATACACATTGTAAAAAAAAATACCAAGTACTTGTTAGCTAGCTAACTACTTGAAGTACAGTAGTTAGAGTTGCCTTTTTGTATAGGACTTAGATAGTTTTTCTGTTAATTGTCAATCTGTCTTGTCTCAGCTAGTCAGCTAATTAAGTTTCTTAGTTAGTTAGTTTTGTTAATTTATGTTGTTTCGTTAAAACACATGGCCATCAATTAAGACCAAAGCCCATGTGAAAGATTTAGGTTATACTGGTTAATCGAACCTGTAATTTTTCACGTAAAAGTCTTGGTAAGTCAAAAGACATGAAAAAACATTTTGCTATATAGGCGGAGGTGATAAGCTGAGATAGAGAACAGGGCCTGTATTCACAAAGCTTCTTAGAATTCTCTCAGAGAACTCCTATCTGAGCCTTAAATGTCCTAGCTGGGAGTCTTAGATTAAAAGTGATTTAGAAAACTTCCCAGAGCAACTCTGACTAAGGAAAGTACAAGAACCTTTATTTTAGCGAGGAGATGTGGTTGACCCTGTTGCTCGGGATGATGCAGCAATTCAGGCATGTGATTGGTTAATGAAAAAATAACCTTTGACCTCTGTAAAGGTCTTGAAATGCACTCTTTGTGAAAATAGAAATATATGATAATAGTGAAATAATAACAAAAGTGAAATAATAATGTTTGTATTTAATGAAATTGTATAATTATGACTACAGGCTACTTTATGCAAAGTTTCTATTCTAGGCTAAATTTAAAAATCAAAACAGCCAAATGTTAAAAATGTGTCGACTTTTGAAGCAACCAATTTCCGCACAGTAGTTACTATATTAAAGTTCTAACATTTATTTACCATACTGATTTAATTACTTGTAATCCATTTCAGATTAATGGGAGCAAAATGGCTCACCTTTTTTCAATTTACATGACTACAGGACAGTCTATTTAAGTTGCACATTTGGATGGTATGTAGCAAACAATCCAAGAGAGATGGAAGGAAGTAAAACAAGAACATTAAACTGGACAGAAGAGCAGTGTTTACATTTAGTGTTTGGAGAATATTTCTTTTTTTCGCTATTTTGTCCTCTGCTATAGAAACTCTTAAAAGTCCTCCTCTCTTAACAATTTTTACCTTAGGAGCTGATTTTAGGGCTAAGATGTTTCGTGAATCATTTTTATCTTTACTAAGATTCAGTCCTAAATTTTAGGGAAAATTCTAAGAAAATGTTATAATTCTAAGAATTTTCTTAGAATTTCATCACTAGGAGCAACTTTTATGCTTAAGAAGCTTTGTGAATACGGGCCCAGGTGTGCAGAAACCGGAGAATGAGGCAGCAAAGGGGAAAGAGTGGAGTGGAGTGTGGATTGGAGGTGCAGGTGAGCATGGCTTGGCAAAAGACGTGGGTGAGATCTGGCTTACCATAACATCATAATGATAATGAATTATAAATAATAATTAATGACCTATCTGAGTACTGGGGTCCGTTCTTTGTATGTCGCCTGAATTGACACATCTAGGATGAGATCATCTTGCTAATTACGATGTGGCTAATTTGGTTCTTTGAGTACACCTGTTGTTGATGATTAGTATAGCTGGATTGAGTTGTCTAGGATTATTGCGCGTTTGTGCGTTGGTTTAGAAGGCGATATGCATCGACAGTAGAAACACTGATCACAACCCCTTCGATTGGTTGACGAAATGGCAAAAGAGTGAGCTAAATTTTTTTCTCAATCGGAGCAAGAGCTTTTATTAGAGGGTTATGGAGAATTTCAAACTTTAATAAAGACACCGGGAAACACAGCAAATGCTGCAAAAGCCAGGAGAGAGGGCTGGCAAAAAGTAACAAACAAATTAAATGCGGGAGCGCTGCCAATTGTTACATGTTACATCAAATCCTATTTGTAATAATTGCTCTTTTTATCATCTTTAATGTCAGAGCCAGCAGTGCCATGCGAACAAGTAAAAGTGAAGTACAAGAACATCTTACAATATGGTAATCTTTAGCGTAGTTATCTTCAAATGTATCTTTTATGGTTTAAAACAGCAACCAAGAAAAAGGCGGAACAGAAAAAAACAAGTGGTGGTCCGGCACCCTCTCCCTATACCCCAGCAGAAGAGCTAGCCCTTGGTTTCAATAGTAAAAGACCAATTGTGGAGGGCATCCCTGGGCTGTTTTGCCACTTATGTGCAGTTTGAAATAACATTCCCACACTTTTACCTGTCCCACAAGTGATGGCTGAAGCATGTGTAGTAAGTCAAGTATTTATTGTGTGTTTTTTTTTTTTTTTTTGCTTATTTTCTTTTAAACTGTACTGTAGAAAATGAGGTAAGAGTGCACATTTTGTAATTACCTATTTGTTTCCATTGCACAGGACAGTGAAGAAACCTTGTCTGACGAGTGTCCGGAGGAATTACCTGTAAGAATATATAATACAGGCGTGTCTGTATGTGTATGTTATATGACTGTATTTTATTATTTGTGAGTTGCCGGAGTCTCCACCTCCAGAGAGGTCCACAGATAGGGCTCCAGAGAGGCCTATAGAAAGGGCTCCAGAAGACTCCATGCACAGAAGCGAAACTGAGGTAGCCAGTGTTATACTTTTACCATAATATACTTTTAACATAAGGGTGTCCCCCTTTTGTTTTTCTGTTTTTTACATTTTCTTTTTCTCCTCCACAACTGGCACAGAGTGACATCCATTCTTAGTACCGATGAAACTTAAAATTGACTACTTGGTATTGATGAAACAGAGAGTGGAAGCACAAATTAAAGTGGATCATTTAAAAAAAACAGAAATTATCACTTGGGATTCAGTTGCTTCGAAAGGAACTTCACAGTAAGTAATGTGACTTTCACACATAGTACCCTACTATTGTTGACCTTGTATACCACTCTCTCTCTCTCTTATTGCAGGCAAAAGATGAAAGATGTGCTTAATTTCAAATAAAACACAAGAAAATAACCATATTTGTGTAGTGTTGTTCTTTTATTCTTTTAATAATTATGTGAAATGGTATTCCACAATTCTGTCCCATGCAGCTTTGCCACTAGGTTGATCCAAGTGCACTAGCTGGAGGTCATCATCAGGATGCACATCCACCACAGGGGTCCTCTCCTTTTTGATGGTGGCAATGTTGTGTAAAACAGAACATGCAACAGTAATGTCACAGGCCCTGTCAGGTGCAACCCTCAGACTTTTCAGACACTGAAATCTTCCCTTCAGTTGCCTGAAGGTCATTTCAATGCGTGCCCTTGTCCTAGTTTGAGCTGCATTGTATCGGGCTTGTGGACCTGGGTTTGGGTCTGGGAATGGAAATAAAATATGAAATACTGCCTGCAGGCATAACCTCTGTCTCCAATAAGAACCCCATCGTAATCATCTGTTTTATGGGAAAAAGTCAATTATGTTAGGCCCAGCTTACTGTAAGTGTAAGTAAAACATTGAGCTTCACATTTTCTATTTCCCTTACCACGTTCAAATCTTTGGAACAAATGTGACTTTCTGAAAATTCTGGAGTCATGCACTGAACCAGGCCATTTGGCTTCCACATTCGTAATGTGGCACAAAGAATCACACACCATCTTAGAAATCAGTCAAATGCATACTTAGTCAGTCAAATGCATACTTTTTCATTCCATTATGTTAAAAAAGTTCTTATATTACCCTTTCGATTCACAAAATCCCCTTCATTGGGGCCTCGTGGGGCCTTGATAGGAATGTGGGTGCAGTCTATGGCACCAATCACATTAGGGAAGCCTGGGGACACACTTCATACTTATTGGAATGATCATAATTGCATTATTTTCATCAACAATATCTATACCGTACCTGCAATGGCAAAAAACTTCTGTTTTACAGCCTGGGGTCTTAAGTGGCTTGGAAATAACACAAATACCCTCAAAAACTGTTTGAGTGCCAAGTAAACTTTGCGAATGGCATGGCAGACAGCACTTTTCGCCACGGTCTCCGCGTCTTCAATGGTGTAAAGGAAAGTGCCACTCGCAAAGAACCTCGGGGCAATACACACAGTTTGTGCAGTTGTTACCGCTCGACTCCGGTGAGGGGTTTCACAAAGAAATTATATAAATGATACCCTCACAAGAAAAGCAGTATACTTTCTCAAGAAGTATACTGTCATGCTGCGACAAAGGATCCTGTCTATTACGCAATACACGAGGAATTAAAAAAACTCTGCGAATAATCCTCGCACCTTCGGTAACCGGTTGCTCTCTCATAAACGGACAAGACATGTCTGCCACAGATTTGAGAAAATTACCTCCGCTTATATAGACGCAATCGGGGTATAGAATGTTACATATTATTAGACACACACAGCGATTAACACACGAATGATGTATACATATACTGTATGTACAGAATGTTTAAATATATCCATCCATATATATATGCAAGATACTTTACTTTTCCCACGTGAGTCAGTCCGCGTCAGTCGTGCTCTTTAACCAATCAGATGTGACCTCGCCATTTCAACCAATCATAACCCGGCAGGAGCGCAGCCCAAATCCTGTTTACATGAAATAAACCTGCTTCCGAGCAGGTTCGAGCTTACGGACATGTTGCTATGACAGCAAATGCGAGAAGCGCATCGAAGAACGAAACAATCCAAGGTCAGGACAAATCCACAACAATCAAATCCAGCTAACTAAGTTAGCGACAGACGAAGAACAGACTCCTGGTAATGGATGTGGATGCAAACACACACGTATTATTAACAAATAGACAAACAGAAATGAACTCAGTGCAAATATCACAGGTACAATAGCAAGAACTAGGGAAACGTAGCATTGAGAATACAAACATCTTTGCACAATAAAACGCTTGGGAATGAAACATAGAGAACAAAGCAGGCATATGAAGGCATAAACACCAAAAAGTGTAGTAATGATGTAACGTGATCTGTAGTGGGCTTGTGGGCTCATAATTAACCTCCAGCTCTTTGTCCTACATGCAGGTAAGGGTCAGATTACACACAGTTTTCCTAACAACAGATTTTAGACTCCTCCTATAGGGCAATATTCAAATGTTACCAAGTCAACTGTGAAATATAATGTCTCTAGTCTGCCCCAGGGCGTCTCTATTCTGTTCTACAACTCTAAGTATAGGCCTTTGAAGAACTGTGCATTTAGGGGCATTGCGTTAAATCCGTGTAGGGGAGTGTAATCTAAAAAGCACTTTGTTTTGTTTGTTCTGTTCTGTCTAATGGAAGCTAACCCAGGCAAATTCTTGTGTGCCTTACCTTCCTGAACTGGCTCTTTTAACTTCATAGGCACAGACATTTTTACCCCAGGACACGCCCGATTTGTCAAGCTTCAATGGGTGTCCACTCAATCTCCGATCAGAATTCTAAACCCTGTCTGAAACATCTTAAGGGATGTTAATCAGCATAAATTTTCACATATGAAGGTTACAATTACGTTGTTTTGAGGTTGTATTTGCAACATCCAATAAAAGTTATCTCAATGTTATTCTAACATCCAAAAGCAACATTGTACCAACAGTAAACATCATTACAGTATAGTTTTAACTCTATTACAACACTCATCCAATGGTGGGATGAATGTTAGAATAGGGTGGAACCACCATGTCACCCTCCTACCTGTTAATGATCTTAACTAGACAAACTGACTCCACTGTGTAAGAACACTCAGCGATTGCAAACTACACAACTTTAACAAGCTGCTTTAAGACATTGCTGATCATTTTCATTTGATCTTTTTAGGAACATCTTCCCGCCACAATTTATAAATCTTCTCTTCTACACACTATGGTTAGTCAGCTGGAATGTGAATAACAAGAGAAGACTCTCATCAAGCCACATGTTTTCTCTTCAAGCTACATGTTGTTCATAAATCATTGTTTTTCCCAGTGTAGTTAGCAAGAAGTTGGTAAAGAAAAAAGTTCAATGTTATTTTAACATTAAAATACTAATCCACAAACATAAAGATTATAGTGCACAGTAGACTAAATCATGTTCAGTATATGTAAGGTAAATCGGTCTATTCACGGTACCAGCTGTCAAATAAGGGACGTGGTCCTGATACAAAGACAAGGCTGTCAAACATGTAAAACCAATTCAAACATGCAATTCAACAAAAAAGAAAAAAGAATCGGCAAAGAATCAGGCAATGTGCAAACAATGTTGCAAAAATAAATGGAAACTGTACTTAAGATAAGAGGCTTGGCATGTCACTTAAAAGGAACACTGAATGTTACTTAATGGTTTGTTTCTGTGTGTGGGTGTCTATGTGTGCATGTGTGCGTGTGCGTGTATGCGTGTGTGTGTGTGTGCAAACAGACTTTTTGTCTGCAGGTGTTTGTGCTCAGAACACAGGTGAGAGTGGGGAATGTAATTACCAGCAGCCATGTTTGGAGACACCGGTGTGTTCTGGGAAGTGTACCTGAATACAGGTGATTCTCTGATACCTGCAACATACTTCAGATACATCTCATAAAGATCCCCTTTATACCTTTTAATTTTTAATTAGAAAAAATAAAAATGAAAATATCCAAATAAGTCAAAAGTAATAAAATTTGAAAATTAAGAACTAACAACCTTGCAGAGGTGGGCAAAGTACACATATCCTGTACTTGAGTAAAAGTAGAGATTAATGCTCTTGTCCGCTCTAGAAAAGGTGCTCTCTGTCTCTGGGACGCAGGCTTGTTCTGTAGAATTGATCTCTTTGTGTTTGTCTTTGGCCCTAATACTGGAGAGATGTGCTCTCTACCTGGTGGTTACTGATGCATGGACACCACGTGCTGGTTTTCAGGGCCCTAAATAGACGCTCTGCCAGGTGAAGCACATCTCCCCTGATTGCCTCCACGGCACCATCGCTTACCAATCGCCTGTGGAGGTGACCACGGATCTGCCAGTACAATACATTTCGTATTCATCCGGCCTTCATGAGACCTGCATTATCATCTCTTTGGGTAATCATTGTCTTTACATGGGTTGTCATACCACTCCTATGCAAATAACACTCGACACTTGACTCATCTTCATGTTTTTCTCTTTTTTTCTGTCACTGCATGCAACCTTGCCGTATAATGGACAATAAACTGGAAAAAATGGAAAATAAAATCTTTTTTGCTCTAACAATGATAATCTGACAAACCCATATCAGAGTATATTCAGAAAGATTTTCCTATCTCTATCTAAACTGGTGCTTATTCAGGTCTTTCTATGAGTGCCATACAACCTCTGCCACTAAACTTTAATGTAGCTGCACAACTTGTATTTAGCCTATCCTAATTTCTCCCACCCCACCCCACTGCTCTATTCACTGGCCTTCTGTAGCTGCGTCACCAGACTTAAAACACTTATGCTTGCCAACAAAGTCAAAAACAGGCCATCCCCCAGTTACCACAAAGCATTTCTCACACCTAGCACTGCACCACGCTCCCTCGGAGCCTTTAGCACTGCTTAACTTGACCCACTTTCTCTCAGGGTACAAGAAAGGCATAAACCAAGATTCTTCTCTGTTCTGGCACCTAAATGGTGAAACAAACTTATAGTAAATGTGCAACCAGCTGAGTGATCACTAGTGATCTTCAAACAACCCCTAAAGATTCTTCAGTTAACAAGTGAACAATATTATGATGTATTTAGTAATATTGCCATGAATTGAGGTGTCAGTCCAGATATTTTTTAAATATTGTGACATTTTATCATAATTAAAAGCAAACACAAAAATCCAAACAGAAACTGGATGGATGGACGGATAGATGGATACATGGATAGATGGATATAAAGTTGCAAGCAAACCACAAGGTCTTGACAGGAGGATGAATCACCAGGAATGAACAGCAGTCTAGTTTTACTGAGATGGAGTTTTAGCTGATAAGCTATAATCCAGGATGAGATGTCTACCAAACATTTAATTAAGGTGCAGTGCTTGTTGTTTCAGAAGGAGTTACATAAATATAATATAAAGCAAGAATACCTTGTTGATGCTTAGCAATTATTGTGCTGTCAATCAGAAAGCGTCAAGAGAAATTGCATTAAGTGGACCATTACTTAGTGAAGACACACATTCCAAGAACTGGGATTCTACTTGACTACTAGAGTAGACAATAACATCTGTACCCTCATGTAAAACCATTTGTACTTCAGTAATGCTGCTATCAGTGTCAGTTCCCTGGTAGAGAAGAGAAACCACATTGACCAGTGACATAGTTCTTTTTTTGAAATAAAATCAACGAAATTTGTCTTCTATTCTTCTTTCTCCCCTCTTATAACATACAGAATTCATGACTGCTACAATAGCCAGTTCCATCACTGAAGCGCTGAAGTGTGTGTGTGTGTGTGTGTGTGTGTGTGTGTGTGTGTGTGTGTGTGTGTGTGTGTGTGTGTAACAAAATAACCTATGGTAATGCATTCCTATATCATAAACAAGGGTTTGTGTCAGTAAATTGATTTTGCTATGATACATTTTTAGCTGTAGTTATCACTACTTAAATACGTCTTTAGTAATGAGCCTCTGTACAGTGGAACCTCAGATTGCGAGTAACGTGGTTTGCGAGTGTCCTGCAAGACGAGCACTGTGACCACGTGTGTGTGCGCGTAAAACATCTTTTATTTTGTGTTTGTATGTGTGTGCGTGAAAGTTGACCTTTTATGCGCGCCTTCACACACACACACACACACACACACGCACACACACAGTCTCTCTCTCTCTCTCTAACAGAAACACTGCTCTGTCGCGATCCTTTACAGAGGTAAAGTGCAGGTTCATTTGTTTTATTTTTACTTTACAGCAGTGAGTCCGTTAGTGTGCGCTCACTTAAGTGTCATTAGAGATGTTCTACTAATGTTCAATGGTACACTGGCTAACATAACTTGATGTAAGCTGTTGGTTTACTACGAATTGTGCTAGTCATATTTAGCAAGTAAAACTAAGAATCTATTAGTTTATTTGTAAAATCTCCTAAGGGGAATTTTATTTGTGTCATGGAGTCTCCTGTTTTTTTTGTATATTCTACTTCTGTCCACTTCTTAACCAATTCAGACATTAATTTCTTTAATAAGCATAAAGTTAAACCATTACAATCTAATATTTTTTATGGCCCAAATCCCATAGACTGGATTGTGGTGAAATAAAAATTCCTTATGTGTAATCTTTTCATTATGTTTAACCATCGCAAATATTTCTAGCATGTCTTGTGCAGCACTCATTGTTTTTTGTCTTTTGTTGTTGTTGTTTGTACCTGCTAGTGTTTTGTATGTTTTCCCATTAGACCATTGTTAAAGTTTAACAAAACCTTCCTGTATTGTATAGGAAATAAAATTAATCTGCACTTACTTCCGCAATTAGCCACTGGCATCTACAAACACTAGCTGTTATGTAGAACTCTTTGACTTTTATTTTGCCTTTTTCTTTCACTAAAAAGTCACTAAAGTCACTTTTCCTTATCTTTATAATGAATTTGTTTTCCATCAATCTTTCTCAACATCTTTTATATGCTTATGAGCACATGAGTTTTTATTGATACTGTATATTTATGTAATTTATTAGTTATATGTTTAATGCATTATTATAATTTTAAAAGGTGTGTAAAGCATTGAAGGAAGTGTCAGGATATTAATACTAATAAAAAAAAACTGAAAGGTAAGAGAGTTAAATGATTGAATGTTATGATTAGTCTGTATTAAAATAAATATGCTATACCATTGGGGTTTTTTTTTGTTTTGTTTGTTTTTTTACTTAGTATTTCTGCATGGATGTTTAACACAATGCTACCCAAGGTGTTCAGGTTCCTTTGCAGCCTGATGTTCTAAATGTTTGTGGTACCTAATGGCTTTTGCAAAACAGACGATTTCCAGCACTGGAAACCACCGTCCCACATTCACAGATCTGCTGTTCTGCTTTTGATCAGATCAAAATGATGATCAGAAGTCATGGAGACTATGTTATAAAATATACATTAGACCTTAATCGCAGCTGTAACGATGTACAAAGGTAGCCATGTGAATGAACAAAGTATTGACTCAGGGGGCTGAATAATTACGCACACCCCACTTTTCAGTTATTTATTTGTAAAAAATGTTTGGA
>JAOTRS010035748.1:0-10144 GCA_028565755.1 Dinotopterus cunningtoni
ATCATTGAAGGAGAGAAGAAAATGAAGATTAAATACATATCAGTATTTACAGTTTGAGCTCGACACGTTTATGAGCTGTCTGAAGTTCTCCATTGATTATCAGCACAGAAAGTACACTTAAGCTTTTGGCCAGGTGTCCTCGGTCACGTACATCCCAAACCTCAAAAGAACAAAAGTCAGTAATATGTAAGTCGTATGGAGACCCAGAAACAGAGAGACAACAGGAAGCACATTAACATTTTCCGGTTAGACAAAAGCAATTTGCCAGCAATTTGGATGTACATTCATCTGGCCATGGGCTTTAGGAAGTATTACCTTATAAGGAAAGCGGAAGCACATTGAGGGGGTGTTTTATGGACTTCAAAGCATGGGAAAGCTCACACAATATCAAACCTTACAGTGTTCATCAAATTCTGACAAATACTCTGACAAATACTACGGTTCCTCTAGATGTACACAAAACTTCCTAAAATATTCCATTTTCAGTTTAACGTTCTGTCACTCTAGATTTCTGGTTTGCACTCTGTGATGTAGCGCTGAGGAGTGGAAAGATGTAAAGTCCGATTACGCCACCCTGGGTAAGGCCCAGGGACCTTAGTTAAATAAATTTCGTTGTAGGCGACACAGGTCAGTTCACAAGAAAATGGCAGCAGACGGGGATATCCAGAAGCATCAAGATTTTATTACAATCGAAGATTAAAAGACAATTTTTTACAAAACAAAACAAAAAAAAATCAATAAAGGAAGGAAGCAATTACTGCAATCCACATAGGACAAACTCGTTAGAAGTGGGCAACCTGGACATCCAAAATTCAAGGTACTGGAACCTAGGCTAGACAGCAGGGCATAAGGGCACAGTCGGCCTACACAACACAGCACCCTTCAATCACACTTATGACTCTCACACACACACATGCACATGTTCCACACACTCAGAAAAGCACCAGCACCAAGACTCCACCTGTACCAAACAAAAATCAGATTATATTCTTGGACAATACAATCACTTACAGATGATACAGATTGGTACCATAAAAATGTTGCAACACTCACAGCTGACCCATAACCATAAAAAAAAAACAGTGGAACCTCAGATTACGAGTAACACAGTTTGCAAGCGATATGCAATACAAGCAAAAATTTGTAATAAATGAGTATCATGTATCACGCATACGCTTCTTGTTTTAATGCCGAGCGTCACGTGATCACAACTGAGTCAATGGCTTTTCTTTCGCTGCGGAATTGCGTCTCCCCTGCTGGGTCTTAGTGCGTGTCTCTTACTGGTATAATCAACATCCGTGCACACGTGCACTGTTTACTATAACACTGTGACCACGTGTGTGCGTGTAAAGGTCTTTTATCTGTGTTTGTGTGTGTAAAAATCGTCCTTTCACGTGCGTTTTGTTTTGCTGCATTTAATAAACATTACCTAAACCACACAAATAGGGAATGTCTATATGCAAAGGACGAAACATTACCGGTGTCAAATTCTGTAAAGATAAGCGCAAGACTCACCTTAGAAAAGGTCCTTGGAAATGTAGTCCCCGGAACCGTCTGTTCTCGAACACTAAACAAACTCACACCTTCGGCACCGTGCTGGGGGTACTGGCCTCGCAATAGGAGGCAGTCCTTTTATTATTTTATATTGCAAGCAACTACAACTTTAAACAAATAAAATTCAGGAGTACAACAGAACTCTCTTATACCCTGGTCCTGTGACTCATGTTCTAACAGCCTTATGCTACTAACCAATTAGCAGGCCTTGACCTTATAAGGTAAATACTGGCAAACAAAGCTAAGCTTCTACTGCTTCTAACTTGACCTAACGCACACAGCAGAATACGTATTTTTATCTTAGGGTTGGCTTCCTGCCAAGCTAGGACACGCTGTACTTCGCTGTAATCTTAGGTGTTAAGAACGTTGCTGGTAACCACAGCCTTGCAGATGTCAACCGCTTCGTTCTCTGCACGTGCTACAGCAATGTCAGGTTGAGGGGCCTCTGCTGCAGTTTCCCTCGATGGGCCTCGGCGCCTCTTCCTGAGTCTTCGTTGAGTTTTCATCTCTGAAACATATCTAGCTTCATGCAATACATCTAAAGTAAGCTGGGACATATGACAACTTAGGGCCCTGTCCACAACAGGGTGCACAACAGTGAACAGACAGAGTGGTACGGGTTCGACTGGGATAAATAGTGAGACACACGAGGTAGACACAGGTGAACTCAATTTGGTGTTAGAAGAAATTAATGGGGAACAATTACACACGTAGACACACTAGGGGGAGACAAAGCGACGGCTCAGTAATCCGGTAATCTTATTTCCCAGGGCTGAGGTGGCAGCCCTGGGGAATAAGTAATCCGGTAATCCAGGATAAGTAATCCGGTAATCCAGTAATTCGGTAATCTCAGTAATCTTATTCCCCTGGCCCCCACCCCCCCGCCAGGACCGGCTTCCCCAGGGAGGTGTGGGCGCTCTCTCTGCGTTACCGGAGGGAGTCGGGACCCACCGGCCTGATGGGATTGCCGGTGGGCGGGTCGGCCTGGAGGTCGTGGCGCTGGGCGATCCGTCCGTGCTTGATGGAAATCTGAAATGAGCTCTTGACTAAAAATGTCTTGGGCCGGGACCCAGCTGCGTTCCTCCGGCCCGTACCCCTCCCAATCTACTAAGTATTGGAGGGAGCCTCCTCTCCTCCGGGAGTCCAGTAGTTTTTGGACTCTGAAAACAGGGGCGCCCGCTATCTCCACAGCCCTGGGGAGCGAAGGCTCTGCGACGCCTCCATCCAGGGGCCCCCGTAGCACTGGCCTGAGAAGGGAAACTTGAAAGACAGGGTTAATACGCATATGATTGGGAAGCTGTAACTTAAAAGAGACAGGGTTAACTTGTGAGATGATAGGAAAGGGACCAATATATTTGGGAGAGAGTTTGCGACAGGGGAGGTTAAGGGAAAGATGCTTTGTCAAGAGCCACACTCGATCTCCTACCTGGAGCGGAGGACTTTCCCTTCGCCGTCTATCGGCGAATTTTTTAAAACCGGCGAACTGCTTGGGAGGTCTCCGGAACGTAGATTCGATTTGGAGGACAGCCCGGTGGCACGGGTTGGGACCATGTAGCTTGGGCGATCTCCGAGTCGATGCGCCCATCGGGCTTGACGAGGGTTTGCTTGTTGGAGGTACTCTAGATTTCGATGATCCGTTAGTACCGTAAAGGGGTGTTTAGCTCCCTCCAACCAATGCCTCCACTCCTCTAACGTCGCTTTTACTGCTAGCAGTTTGCGATTTCCAATATCATAATTGCGTTCGGCAGGTGTTAGTTTACGCGAAAAGAAGGCGCAGGGGTAGAGTTTCTCTGGGTGGCTGTGGCGCTGTGACAGCACCGCTCCAAGTCCTACCTCCGACGCATTGACCTCAACTATGGAGGGCTTGTTAGGATCGGGTAGTTTTAATATAGGCGCGGAGGTAAAAGCTTGTTTGAGATGACGGAATGCGGTGCGCGCTTCCGGCGATAAGGCGCGTAACCGTTGCGGTTTACCTTTTAACAAACTAGTGAGCGGTGCTGCCATCGTACTGAAGCTCAGAATAAAGCGGTGATAGAAATTGCCGAACCCAAGGAAGCTCTGTAGCGCCTTAACTGACTTGGGTTCCGGCCATTGTTGCACCGCCGTGACCTTGGCTGCGTCTATCTCGACCCCCAGTGGTCCTATGCGATAGCCCAAAAATGCAATCTCCCTTTTGTGAAACTCACATTTCTCTGCCTTCGCATAGAGCCCATGTTCGCACAGCCGACGAAGGACGGCGGTTACATGACGGACGTGTTCAGCATACGACCGTGAGTATACCAGGATATCATCCAGGTATACTATAACGAAACGGATCAACATATGCCGGAACACGTCATTCATGAACCCCTGAAACACTGCAAGTGTGTTTACCAGTCCATAAGCCATCACGTTGTATTAAAAATGACCTGATGTCGTGCTAATTGCAGTCTTCCACTCATCACCCTTGCGAACACGAACAAGATTATATGCGCTGCGGAGGTCGAGTTTAGTAAAGATGGACGCGCCGCGGCTCTGGTCGATAGCGGCCGGTACCAGTTGATACCATAGTATCAAGTCCTCGATAATCAATACTGGCCTGAGCCCCCCGCCTTTTTTCTCGATAAAAAAAAACTTGCCGAAGCTGGCGACGTGGACCTGCTGATGAGTCCCTGCCGGAGAGCCTCACTCACGTATTCCTCCATTGCCCGGGTTTCTGCCACGGACAATGGATAAATGCGCGAGCACGGCGGTGTTTTCCCCGGCAGGAGCTCAATCGCGCAGTCCCACGGACGGTGAGGGGGAAGTCGTGCTGCTGCCCTAATGCTAAACACGTCTTTAAACCAGTCGTACTCTGATGGCACCATAGTTGATCATTGGTAATATATATAATGGTAGTTTGGACCGTCAGTGCCGATGGTGTACAGAATTTAGCGCATCTAGGGGCCCATGAGGTGATGCGGGATCCTGCCCGAACGAAATTGGGATGTGGGAGCTGAGCCAAGGCAGGCCCAGCACGACGGACTGATCCAGCCGAGAAATCACAAAAAATTTTTGTTCCTCGGTGTGACCGGGGAAAGTTAACCGTAGGGGCACGGAAAGAAGTTCAACAGGCGATTGTTTTAATTGTTTGCCATCTAGAGCTTTAATTATGATCGGGTCTGGAAGCTTTGACACTGGAGCTTGCAGCGAGGAAAGGAGAGTAGACGAAATGAAATTTCCAGCCGACCCAGAATTTATTAGGGGGAAAACAGAAACAGTGCGGTTATTATAAGACAGTGAGGCACGTAAACAAAAAGAGTGATGTGTGCGTGGTGGTGTGTGTGATGTTACTTGGAGAAGTGGGCAGTTTCTGATTTTGTGTGTTCCCCCCGCCACAGTACAAACTTCCTGGGCCGAAAGGCGGGACGTGCCCACGTCCATAGGCTTAGGTGGGTTCCCTTCGCGCAGCTCGACGGGGGTTTTGCTGAGGCTGTCACGACAGTGAACTTCAGATCTCCCCCCATCCCCTTGGCGGGGGTTGCCTTCGTTGGCCACGGAGATGCTGGTCAAGCTTGATCGCTAGTTCAATGCAGGCGTCGAGTTCTAATCCAGAATCGCGGCACGCCAGTTCAAGTTGAATGTCCAGATGTAATCCATCCCGGAACCGAGCGAGTAGACTTTTGCTGCACCAGGTCTGTTCATCTGTCATGTCTTGCATACTGAGGATGCGAATGCAGATGCAGGGTGAAATACAAGGAATTTATTGATGGTTACATGTCCAAAATAGCCTGCAGACACCAATCAGTCCTGGGAGGGAAATAGACACAAACACACACGATTAGTGACACAAACATGAGGGTGCACAACAGTGAACAGACGGAGTGGTACGGGTTCGACTGGGATAAATAGTGAGACACACGAGGTAGACACAGGTGAACTCAATTTGGTGTTAGAAGAACAAAATGGGGAACAATTACACACGTAGACACACTAGGGGGAGACAAAGCGATAGCTCAGTAATCCGGTGAGCCAGATCTTATTCCCCAGGGCTGAGGTGGCTCAGATGTGACAAGATGGAGGTTAATGGTTAGTGGTTTTGATTGAGTTCATGCACCTGTGGGGCTGACCGCTCTGAGAGAGTAAGGCAATGTTCTTCAAAAATGCAATGTACACTTACAAGTCTCAGATCTGAAAGTGCTGAACAGAGTCTCTTACTTATAACAAGTCTCTTACTATAAACAACTAAATCCAGGCAATGATCTGTGCATGATCCTTAGAGACTCTTTATCCGCATGATTAGAAAGCAATGGAATAATACTTTTATACAAGAACTCCATGGACAATAACGGGCTGTTTTTCCAGAAGTCAGAAATGAGTTGAAGATATTTAATTCCAACGACAGCGAGGCAAAGAATTGGTGATTGATAATCAGCGTCTCTTATCCAAAATCAGGTTGTAAACCTTTTCCTGAATCCGAAAGCATGTCAAAAACCCTAAATCCAAAATGCTGTCCAGCAAACAAATCTATGAAACAAAGGTAAATCAACAACCAGAAGTCTTAACAGAAAGCCTAGGCAAAAACTTGCCACTAGGCTAGAAAATACTCCAGTAAGGAAGTGACAGATTAAGCATCTTTTTAAAACTGAAGTGAAAAAAAAGCCTGGAACTAGAGGAGATGTTATGAAGTAAACCAGGCTGTGATGAATTATTTATTATATATTATATTTTCAATTAATTTATGTTTCTATCCAGTATTCTACATGCATGTACCTCATGAACTGTGGGGCCGTGGACCTTATGATTGTTGGTTAAAAAAACGTATCATACATTTTGGAAAAGGATTGATTTAATATTGTTAACTATACTTTTTATGTAAAGAATAAAACAAACAAGCAAACCAATACCAAAAACTATTAAAATGTGCTGACCATTTTTCGTGTAGCATTATTTAACCTTCTCCTTGCGGAGTAATATCATCAACAGCTTGAACATAATGTTTGCTTATTACATTAGCTTCTGTGCTCACTAACATGTTTTCCAATCTTGGACTGGTAACATTAGTTTGGTTTTATTCTGCATTCTTGTTTACCTCGCCAACCGTAAACATTGAGAGTGGTCATATTTTTAAATAACTACAGGTGCATGCAATTCCCACCATTTGTAGGTGCCTCAGGAATACTGTGTTGCAGACTGAAATTACTAATTGAACAAAGCTAACGGCACAAATTAATGTCAGCTGTTTGAAGCCACTTTAACTCAAGCAGGAATGATTTAAGTATTATCATTATGCATCTATTTTCAATTCACAGACATTTTCAAAAAATGAGATGGAGAGCTTGAGTCTTTTAGCTGAAATTTGTAAATCTTCTGATTTACAGTGCTTTAGCAGCACTATGGTCACTTGTTTAACAGTCTAGTTATTCTTGTGACATTGCAATTACTAGTTTCTCACTGCACTGTTAATTAAAAGTTAAAAGTTAAAAATTTTAATAAAGCATGTGGCATAAAAATGTGGCATGTGATTTAATGATTTTATTACTGAATGCAAAATAATTTACATTATAAAGATAGCATAACTAAAATTAGACTAAAATGATTTAAGTTTAGAGACAAAAAATGGACTAAAACTAAATGATTAAAGGACTAAAACAAAAACTGAAAATTCTGTACATTCTAGTCAAAAGACAAAAACAAAACGAGTTGCCAAAATTAACGAAACCTCCCGAAATTAGCAAAATATTACTCATCGCTCTCTGTCTCACCTGCATATCACTTCTGCCTCGCTCTCCCACTGCTTCGCTTTTTTCATACTTTTACCTGTGCATAAATATAATTTGAAAATTTGTCGTTTTTATCTATCAACATCAAAGATTGGCCTAGAGTTTCAAGACAGCACTTTAGATGAAATTTGATGGCAGTGTTCAAACCGGGGTTGTTTTATGCTTTGACACCATGACTTAAGTGATTTAATCACACAGATGTTGGGTGGTATGTGGCTGCTGTTATTTGCCCTGGGCTTAGAAGGCAGGCATAGGCGCAGAGGGGAGTGTTAAACACAAGCGTCTTTTAATAAGATAATAACATAAAACATGACACATACAGATACAAAATGAACACATTCTACTGATCTTGACTGGCGTTGGACCAGTCCCAGGCACTATAGCGAGACACATTGGACAAAAGCCCTATGGCGAAACACTGGCTTGACAACGAAACACAGGCTATAATACCTGTTACACAGGACATAAGGCTTTGGTAAAACACAGGCTTACTGACGAAATACAGGCTCTAATACCTATTACACAGAACATAAGCGCTATGGTGAAACACAGGCTTAAAGACATAATACAGGCTCGAATACCTGTTACACAGAACATAAGTAACATGACGAAACACAGGCTTAATGACATAATACACAGGACATTGCATACAAGCTATGCATGGAGCTGAAACGGGGACAAGACGAGCGACTCGGAGAGACGAGCGACTTGACTAGAGACAAGACTAGGGCTAGAGACACGGGGGGACGAGAGACAGGACTAGAGACTAGTGACAGGACTAGGGCTAAAGACACAGGGGGACGAGAGACGAGACTAGAGACAGGACTAGGGCTAAAGACACGGCGGGGGGGGACGAGAGACCAGACTAGGTCTAAAGACATGGCAATCAGCTAAACATGACAATTAGCTAAACATGGTGATTAGCTAAACATAGCAATTAGCTACCCGTGGCAATTAGCTAAACATTCATTTGGCTAACCATGTCTTTAGCCTAACATACGCATAGCTACACCTACCAGATAGCTAAACATATAACTAGCTACACTTACCAGTAGCCAAACATACTATGTCCTAAACATATAGGAAACTAAACATACAGTGTCCTAAACATTGAGGAAGCTAAACATACAGTGGCCTAAACATCGAGGAAGCTAAACATACAGTGGCCTAAACATCGAGGAAGCTAAACATACCAGAGCTAAACATCCAAGGGACTACAGCAACACTAGAGACGCAGACAGTACTTACAAAACCTGGTGATACACACAAGACTGCACAAGACCGAATCAGCTCCACACACACTTGAACACAAAAGACTAAAACAACTGGTGCCGTGGGACATGCTTCTAGGTTATGGTACAACAAAAATCAAGGAATACAATATAAAACAAACCAAAATATAAAACAAAGTGCCCACACAGATGACAGTAAATACTAACAAACATTCAATGCTCAACCCAGTTTCCCAGACTAAACACGTATTTATAGAGAATTTAATGAGCTGCCTCGGTTCAGGTGAGCACCCACATCACCTGACCGAGGTGCCTTCTGGGAAACTGAGTCTGCAAACAAAAACTACAAAAAAACCAAACAGTACCCTCTAGTGGGGAATCCTTACAGATGTGATGTGCAACTCTCGGGGGTTAATGTTGGAGCTTGTGAAGAAAACTAGCTGTACTACATCCGTGGTCGGATCGTGAAACAGTTTCTACTGTGTCTGTGGAAATCAGTCCCACCTGAACAATGACAGGCTACAGCAGAGCAGAATCACTAAGGATTTTTGTGACCACAGCTGTCACCCTCATAGATTTATACAAAGAATGCATCTGGCATGGAAAACTCACATGCACTGAATTGTGTTAATTCGCAAACACGCAGTCTGATGTAAAGAATAAAACAAACAAGCAAACCAATACCAAAAACTAGCTATGTCAAGAACACTCTTGAGGAGATAGTCATGTCATGTTAGTCAAGTCCACAGTCAAGAGATAGCTTTATGAAATAAATAGGGACACACAACAAGGTGCAAACCACTGGTAACGCTTAAGAACAGAAAGGCAAGATTAAGCTCAGCTAAGGAACTTGCCTGATAACTCTGGAAGTCTCATTAATGCTTTCTTGCAATGTTCTAATAAGCTGGTTGCAGTGCTGTGTAGTTCCACCAAGGGGAGCAGTGACTGCTTCCACTGGCAGTTCTTGCATTGTCAACATATTTTTATAATTAAATCAAGCTTGTCTTCTTGTATGACATATACAGTGTCCGAGTACCAGCCATTAATTATGCTTTAATGATGAGACACCTCATGCATGTTAGACACCGTGCCATTGGAAGCTACTCCATTGTCTACATATTTTCAGCATTACATAAAGGATGTCAACTTGCTCTGGCACTCTCACATACTTTCAAAATAATAATATTAAATATGCAAAATTTCAGCCAAAAATATATCCTTTGACTTTGATGACATTGACATACAGTATATCCAATTCATGTTCAACAACATACCATATTGTGAAGTGGTTAAACGCAGAAGATTCCCGGTTTGTGTCTTCAGGATACAATTTAATTTTAATTTATAAATCTTGCTAATGTCATGTAGTAATACATTTACACAGCATGTAACATTACAGACACTGGTCAACTAGGTTATTTATTATACTACATTACGCACACGTTTTTATATACAGTGGTTACTCAAGCAGTATTCTGGTTTTACCGCCACTGTCACGCTGTCAGCGCGCCGCGCTGATCAAAGACCGCTTTCGTCTGTCGACATTTCCTTTCTCACGCTGTCATGCTCTCCACCACGCTGGTTTGTTTTCCCACGCTGTCATCTCTCCTCACACGC
>JAOTRS010035796.1:0-10143 GCA_028565755.1 Dinotopterus cunningtoni
CACAACTGTGTATAGACTGTGTAAGTGTGTAAAGAGTTTATAGAAATAGGGTAAAAAAAATAAAAGGTTGAAGCTAAAAATAAGCTGATCATCACCCATTACATAACTGCTCATAATTCCAATCCCTTCCACTCAAAAATTTTATGTAGTTTATGGTGCAAGGTTCAGTTTTCATAGTGTATGCACCATTATTTTGGAGTAAGTCATGATCAGTCACGCTTTTGTTTGTGTTTTGTAATGATTTGAGCGCCTTGGAGATGTATTGCCATAATTTTTGGGTCTTCCGCATACTGTCTATACACGATAAACTATCACTTTGATTGGCTCTCTTGAGTGACGCGTATAGCCACATGCGCTATATTTGTCCAAAAAAGCCAGTTCAGCCAGTTTTGCATGATGCTGTGACAAAATTGGCTGGACAGATATACAGATATACAGACATACAGACATACAGATTTCAGGTCCATCAATGAATGAAACAAAAAGATATAATTGAAAAAGTAACTTCTGACCAATCTACAGACAAAACCTTTCTTATATACAGTATATAAATGCCATACTCATGTACTGCTCAGTAATGGCTTGGGTGTTTCTAGCATACCAAACCACACTATGCTTTTTCAGTTTGTATATTTAACGCCTCAGAATACTCTCTAAGAGGTCTCTAAGAGCAGAACATCTTGAGAACTGAAGACCTCTTTTTTAATTGCTGTAGCTGCCTTAATTGCTACTTATACTTATCTATTTGAACCCTCTTAATACTTGTCTTTAATTTCTGGAAGAATTCCAGAAGTAATTAAGTATATCCTAAGAGTAGATGTTGATTGGTCTTTTTGCTGATCATCTGTCTGTGTGTTGTGTGTTGTAGTTTCAGGCATTAGTGGATGAAGGCTCCAAAGGCATCGTGGTGAACCTGACAGTGGATGATCGAGACGATCCAGCCACAGGAGCTTGGAGAGCCATCTACTCTATCATCAACGGAGATCCCAACCACAACTTTGCGATCCACACCAATCCAGACAATAACGAGGGCATGCTGTCTGTGGTTAAGGTACAATCAGTTTTGCAAAATCAGTATTTCAAAATTACAATAGTGTGTGCTTCCTGCCATTGCTTAATTTTATTTTGGCAATTCTAATGACTGCTGGAATTGCTAAATTTGCTGAAAGGGTGTTTGTTGGCTGTAAAAAGAGAGATGAAAAATGTAGTTTTGATGAAAGGTGGGTTTTTCTGCCAACAATGTACTGGCACATCTACATTAAAAACATTATTATTTTTTTCCAAACATCAATAGTCTTTAACTTTCTGGTTCCTGGGATTTTTAAAAAAGAGGTTTTGCCCTATTACTGAGAGATCGCAAGTTCAAATCTTGACAGTGCCACTGCCATCAATAGCCAGGAGCCAAGGGAGCACAAAGGGCTGTGCTTTCTTGAACAAATGTCTCTCATTTAAAGCAGCACTAGCCAATCATCCATGTCTGTAAGTTTATGTATGGAGAAGAGGGTCGAAAGGGCATAAGAGTGTTATTCTGCCCTGTGACACAACACAAGCAGCACTTCCAAATGATTTGGCTAGCTGGCTTCATGTGTCTCAGAGGAAGCATGTGCAAGCCTTGTCTCTCCACCCAGTAGTTGTTCTATAAACGACTGAGTCGGTTAATGGATAAAAATTGGCAGGTTACCAAAAGGCAAAAGAAAAAATTAAAACTAATAAATACAAAAATAAAGCTGTGGCTTTCTGCAAAGTTTGTGTGAGGTAGGTAAAAAACAGATCTCTAAATACAGCTGCAGTAAAGCCTGCAAGCTGTGAATAAAGGCAGTAGTTTTAATAGCCATAGTTTTTTTTATCATTTAAATTATAACATTAAGTTAATTAGGATTTTAATTAAATTTCAATTTTAATTAATTTCATTGCTGAGGTTTTTAGACAATCGTTGCACCATTGTATTTCATTGAATGAGTTATGAGGATATTTTTTATGGTATTAGATTTACGTCACCAGACCTTAAAATCCTAATCATCATTTTTTTTTGTCCTGTTGAGACACATATTTAAGTTCAGGAATGTCTTAGGTTTTGGAACTGCATATAGTAGAAAATGTTAAATGTTGGTGATGTGTTTTCCCAGACTAGCACACATATTGGACGAAATGAAAATGCAAAATGAAGCAAGGGATTAATATATCAGCAGGTTTAACAGGATTCAAGGACACATTCCTACTTTTATAATTCCATATCTTGGATAGCAACTCCCACAGCAAACAAAGCTGAATATGCCAATTTGCTGGCAAGAAGACAAGCACAAGACAGATTTTTATATCACAGCCACCATATGCAAAATAAGCTAGACATTGACATTCTTGGCAGCTCACCTACTAATCTTAAGTCTACCAGCACAAATCTTCTCTAAAACTTTTCTAATTTGTCCTCAGTTTAGTAAATGGTGCATTAAGTTAACCCTTCTTCTTTTTTTTCCCTCTAGCCTCTAGACTATGAAAGCAACGTGTTTCACACTCTGCTGATAAAGGTGGAGAATGAGGACCCTCTGGTTCCTGATGTTATTTACGGCCCCAGCTCCACCGCCACTGTATATATCACAGTTCAGGATGTGAATGAAGGACCGGTCTTTTTCCCTGATCCTTTGGTGGTCACCAAGTGGGAGAATATTCCTGTAGGAAGCTTTGTAGCAATGCTTAACGCCACTGACCCAGACTACCCTCAGGTCCAGAGCATACGGTAAGCGATAGAATCATCCGCATGAGAACAAAATATACTGTGCACTAGAAATAACTTAAATTGCTTTCACAAGAAATAACTGTGAATCAAATACAGATTTGTTTTTACTATGTTTTCAAACATGCCATGCATTTTATATTTGTGCACTCTGGGTTGAAGCAAGTAAGTGGTCTGGATGGTTAAACTTATCTTACATTGATATTACAAACAAATCTAAGCTCGGAAGCACAGCTTTTGCTTCTCAGACATCTCCCCATCTGTCAGTTCTCACCTCTTCATTTTTCACTGTTCTCCTCCTGTCAGTCTTGCTGTTTTCTCCAGGAAAACATTAGCCCATTGCTCTGCATCAAAGGTTTCGACCATCTGCTTGATCTATCATTTATTTGCCTGCCTACACTATAGACTATCTTTAAGAGCTTTAATCACTCAAATAGTTCCTGAATTTGAGGAAAGATTATGGCTTTGACTGTGAAGTTGAGGAGACCATTATTTAACCATCATGGATATGGGACAGATTATTGACTCTGTGCACTGGGCTCATGCCCAGGGGCCATTAGGGTCCCTCAACAAGCATATAATTGAAATTGAATTATTAGGCCATTTCACAGTCAAACATAACACAAAATATAGAACCTAAGCATATTAAATCTATAATTCACAATCTGCTGTTTTATATTATTTTTAACACCTACAACATATTACAGTTTATAATAAACTATAGTAACTGGTTAAATAAAACCTTTAAACTTTGGCTCAGATGCATCCTTCATCAGTTAAATGAGTAAATGTATTGGGTTTTGTATTATTTTATACTATGTAAGATATTACAGGACTTGTGCAATTCAAAGTGCATAAAGCATAATAACCTTAATCCACGATAAGAAGAAGATAGAGAACATTGTTTTTCCTAAACCTTTTGGATTAAAGATGAATTCTGAACTAAAAGTCTCAAAATGTTGGTCACTGTTTTGTAGCTTGTTAAAAAGCAGGTGTATAAGCTTGCAGTTAGACATGTAAGATCTGCCCCTTTTTTTTTTACACAGAAGCTAACAGGGGATAAAAGAGAATGTATGTGCACTTTTTAATGTAGTGGGGTGTGGGTCAGGGCAGGCAGAGTTCCCTACACTAGTTTGTGTGTAGTGAGCCAGGAACGAACATCTTGAATTGGTTTCTGCCTAGGGGTCTGGGATTTACTAATCCGTCCCTGATGACAGGGCAAGATTTTGAAATCATTCTTGTGGATCATTCATTTAATATACAGTAGCTTAGTGAAAGGGATGTTTGCTTGTCTCAGCACAGCTGTATGATGGCTGTTATTGGTACAAAATTTGATCAACATTAATATTAAAATATTCCCAAGCTACTTAGGAGAAGGTTTGTTTTGGTCTTTTACCTTTTAAAAGACTTTAAGCTATGCATAAATTAATCTCGGTAATTATAATATAAATATACTGCATTTTATTTTAATAGCTCCAGATGACTTGATGAATGGAACTTATTTGTTATATTATTAATACTATTACATTTGTATATTATTACGAGTTCATATTATTATATGCGCGCACCCTAGGTACAAAATTGTGTTGATTACTAATGGCTCATTCATTATGGGTGTAAAAATGGCAAAAAAAAAAAAAAAGTTTGCATTTTGCTTTTAAACATGATATTTTTTTCTCATAGAGCAGTGGACAAACCCTAGTGTTCTGATAATGTATTTGGTGATTTTAGTGGATCTGTGCCCTTCAGCCGGGACATTGCTATACACCGTGGATTATGTGTACAACACGTGCACCTTGCTCTCCACTGGTGTAAATCTGTCCTGTGCCTGTTTCAGTGTCAGGGATAAGAGTCTTTGAAGTGCTCTATGTTATATCTAAGACTAGGGCCAGTGAGAGATGAGAAGGAAGAGTGACACGGAGAAAGAAAAAAATGAGCGAGGAGAGGACACAGAATCTTTCAGAAAATCTCCTTGTTTCTGTTGTATCAGCCATAACATTAACATTAATTGTCAATTTTATATTACTAAATTGGCCACCCATGGCTCATCTCCCAAATTCCTGAAAAAAGTTAATGCTGAATATGATAGAAAGGAATCTAGAAAGAAATCCAGAACACCAAAGTGCATCACAGCAATGTGGCTTAGCAGGCAACGCATTCAAGGTTGTTGATCCAGCCTCCAAATTCACCAGATTTCAGTCTGATTGAGCATCCATGGAAAGTGCTGAACTAACAGGTCTGATTCATGGAGGTCCCACTACCATAGCACACCTTTAGAGGTATTGTGGAGTCATGCCTCAAGGTGTTTTGATGGTAAAGAGCAACCTACATAATATTGCAGTTAATGTTTTAAGGTTTTAAATGGTATGGCTAAATTTTGTTATTATCTATAAAATGATCAAAGCTCAACATTTGTCAGATTATTTCTTAGGTCCTTGCAGAGAGCAGTGGGCTGATTTGCGTTTAAGACACTTAATTAATGGTACAGCACATTAAATCTTTATAATACATTCTTAAGTTTAATTATTTCATAAAGCAGTACAGGAGGATTAAGGCATAGTTGAAAACCTGTAAGAGAACTTAAAAGTTTTATTAATTAGATCGCTTTATCTTTATATCAAAGACAGAAGAGAGAAGACTTTGAATTATTATGGGTTGACTGTGTAAGACTGTTGTAGCTTTAAGTGTAACACATCTTAGAAGTCATGTTGTCATTAAAAGTAGAGATTTATGAAAAATTGATTAATATTATATGAAGTATTGTGTTATATCTGGTAGATATGATTAGTGGAACTACTCCTTATAGGGGCAGCACGGTGGCTTAG
The DNA here is from genome assembly GCA_028565755.1 of Dinotopterus cunningtoni. NCBI lineage: Eukaryota > Metazoa > Chordata > Actinopteri > Siluriformes > Clariidae > Dinotopterus > Dinotopterus cunningtoni. Next base: position 5,557 of record JAOTRS010035796.1, read on the forward strand.
TGGTTCGCATCGTCGTCTTGCACCTTCAGGGTCCAGGTTTGATTCCCACTTCCGTGTGCATGGAGTTTGCATGTTCTCCCCGTGCTTGGTGGGTTTTCTCCAGGTACTCCAGTTTCCTCCCACAGTCCACAGACCTACAGATTAGGCTAATTGGCGTTCCCAAATTGACCATAGTGTGTGAATGAGTGTGTGACTGTGTGTCTGTGTGTGCCCTGTGATGGATGTGATCTCCGTGACCCTATATACAGGATTAAGTGGTATGAAAAATGAGATGAGATGAGACTCCTTATAGGAGTATGGAACTGAAATCATCTTCTTTGCATCATTACAAACTACCATCTTCTAAGCCATTCAAATACATTATTTTAAATATAGCGTGGTAATCAAATTTATAAATTTATGTAGCAATATGTATAGCTTTTAGGATATTCTATTTGCTCTGTGTGCTATTAGGGGAAAAAGAAAGGGGGGAAAAAACACATCACATTTCACCAGATGTAAAGAGGAATTTTAAGATATTACAGTAAATTCGCAATAATTATTACTGATAGAGGCTTGTTCTCGATTTCATGTAAAGACAAAGTCAAATAAAACCTCATGCATTTATTTAGAAAAAAATTACAGCGCTTATTAAGGTTTTATAAAGATTCATTCAAATTTGTTAACCAATACCATCTCACACACGCAGGTAATGAAGGGTAATTTCACAACAGGGAATTGACCCAAAGTCATATACTGTACCTCATGCTTAAACCAGTCAAGTAAACACACTCCTCGTTAATAGTTATTTGCATTAGTCTTAATGAACGGGTCATCCTTAATATAAGAAGCCTCCGTCATTAAATGAAACCAATCCATTACAGTCTTTTCATCTACTGAAAGCTTTCAAAGTGATATAAAATTTACAGCCTGTCAAACTGAATGATGACAAGGGCATCGTTAATTCCCTTAGGAGTATATGATTATTTTATTAGTTATTTTTTTCTTTAATCACATTTTGAAAAGCAAGGTGATTTCACAAATTTAGAGTGGCAAGAATGAACAATACAGAAGGATCTATGACAGATGGTCACATTGATCCTTCTGCATCACTTTTTGTTGTGCCCTTTTGATAATTCTCCAGAAGAATGGTTTTACAAGACATGTAATTAACAGCAGCGCAGATACTGTAAATCTCCCAGTATTCACTACTGGAAATGATGACAAAACGAATATGTTCCACATGAACAGGAAGCATTGACTTTGTGATGAAAGAAAATTTATGAATCCTCATTCAATAACACTCATTTTTACTCACTCATTCTCTATATTGCTTGTCCTGTACAGGGACACGGGGGCTGGAGCCTATCCCAGGGGACTTGTGGCACCTATTGCAGGGCCATTCATTAACAGAATGAAAGTCTGAAAGGACTAAACATGCTAACTCAACAGGATTTTTTAATTCAGGGAAACAGTTGACTTACTAGATGCTCAATGTTATATCAGGCTGCAATTCAGTCAATAAAGTATTTTGTCACAGATCATATTTGGAACATCATCCATGTCATAACTGGACATATTCAATGCACTGGACATATGTGTTAAATGATAGTGCTTGCAATATTTCGATTTTATTTATAAGTTAATCCCAAATTTTATTTTTCAGTTAGTCAAAAAAGAGGCATACAATTGGTTATAGCCAACAATATAAGTGGTGTAATGGGCAATATGAATAGGTTACTGCGCTTCAATGAATGCAACATGGTATAAAATCACATTTCCAGGTTAGTTGTTTGCAAGACTCTGAGGTTGACTTTTTTGCTTTATGAAATGATTATACTGTAGATGTAAAACTTACTTAGCTATAAATACAAGAAGGGATCAAGTCAATCTGGGACTTTTGATTGTGCAGCATAACAGAACCCAGTTATGAGAGTAAAAGCTACCTTTATTTTTCTCCTACACTAATGTACGAATTGCAGCATTTCACTAGTGCTTGGATTGCATCAAGGTAGAGAGTTTTTTCAGTTTGCCAGAACCATGATTGGACTGCCTGCCTTCTGTCTGAAATGCTGGCCTCCAAGGAACTCGCTTAATGGCATGTGGAACGTGTGAAAATAGCTTGGAGCAAGGTCAGGGCTGTTCGGGCGATGTGGCAATAACTTTCACCCGAGTTCCTGTAATGTGCAAGTGGTGTTGGTGATGATTGTGCGTACAGTTCCCACAGACAAATGCATCTCTTTCACAAGTAATCGACAATTTATCCACCGATTTTCAAAGATCAGGTGTTCCACTTGCTGAATGTTCACTGATGTGCACTCTGAGCCACCTTGGCCAGGATGACCATTCATGGATATACAGCCTTTTTTTTGGCACCATTTGAATGTTTTAATGGAGCTAAGAGTCTCATCAACATACTGTGCTTAAAGCCTTCTGCAAATTTTAAACAGTTTTTAAATCAGATTTTTCTTACAGATCTCTCTTTCTTACAGATTTTCTTACAAAAATCTCTTTGTTATACCATGTATTTACTGTAGGTGACATGATGGATTTGACATATAATAGATCATAAGGTTTTGTGTAAACTTGTGGAGTCTGTTCTATGGCCATATAATTATATATAATATACTTAATTATAGTTTATTAAATTCTGCATTATACCTGTATGTCACTTTGTGACTTTGTTGGAAGGTCTTGGCATGCATGAGCAAAAGAAGGTTACCCAGTGGGTCTTACTAACCCTGGTGGTTATTCCATCCTCATAGAACCACAATTATGTAACTAACATATAAAAGTTCCTGTAAATGAGTCTTGTTAAAGATTTATATTAGTAACATATTGCATATATATCAGTATAATCTCATGTCTGTTCAGACACTCAAGGTCAAGCAGTTCAGATGGCAAGGCACCGCAGAACTCTGCAATCTGCTATGGATTATGGCTTGAAGGCAAAACCCCACTTTAAAGTCATCTTTGAACTGATCTTTTGCCTAGAAGAAATGAGGTCTGAGTTAGACTCAATTATTCCTAATTCATAGCATATTCCTCTTTTTCTTGCCATGTGGAAGTTAAAATATCCCTAAGAAAGAGGGAGAGGAAGAAAACTAAGATTACAAAAAAATGTTTTGGTAAAAGAATTTTGGTTAGAGATCACAGTACGATATAAATTACATTGCAAAGGTATGATACCATGAAGACTGGATCATATATGAAATTGGGGCACAGAACATTCTGAGTCCTTTGACTTGAATGTCATTCATTTTTAATAAGTAGGTTAACTCGGGAGAGAACAGATGGCATTAAAACAGCTAAGAGAATAAAGGTGTGGTCTCCAAAGGTATTCACTGATATTGCAATGTCTCTGAATGTTATGTACTTCTCTATACACCAAGTGCACCAAAGCTCATCTGTGTTAATAGTGTTATCAAAGTAATGAAATTCGGAACATGCTCGAATCATGTTTGATATTGAAATATCCCTCCTTTCACTCCTTTCCACTGACCTTTATTATAACTCACTTAAATCTGTACAAGTTCCACTTTCTCCAACTCATCTCATGTTCATTATCTCCTGATGGGAGTTTCATATTTCATTTGTTGAACTTCAGCACACATGATTTCAAATGTTCACACTATCTGGAATGTTTGTCTGCGTACATAAATGTAAGTATATTTTCTTTTTTTTCTTTTTTTTTTAATCAAAGCACCTGTGCTATTGCAACATCTGTTTTTAATGAACGTTGCAGATGCTGGTCTTAATGGTATATGCACGCAAGGCTATTACTAATGGTATATGCATGCATACATATTTATATCTTTCACATTTTCAGGACGCACTGACCTCTTTAATAATGGACCAATGTATTAGTTCAGCAGTTTTGCTTCACTCTGGCTGGCGACCCACTTCTGTGAGACATCAGTGTCATGACCACAGCAATTCTTAGTGGTTCTAGAAATGAAAAAAAAAAAAATCACACTTTCTTTCTCTGTGGGTTAAAAAAAAAAGGAAACACAAAAACACCATGCAATAATTCCTGTATGATGCAATTTGACAGATGGGATTAGCTAGAACAATTAAAACAGAGACAGTCTGTCTCTGTAGTCCACTGTTCATTCCATCAACAGTGATGAGGCAGAAACTAGATTTGTGAACTGAATTATGAGCAGAAATCAGGCTTTTATAATGATTCATTGCATGTATATCCAAAGACTGTTACAGAGGTCAAACTTTGAACATTCCTGTGAGTTCATTACCATTTTTCACATTCAATACATATGTATTTATATAAGTTCTTGAAAGTCTCAAAATGCCGCAGGCTGCAAAAAGTGTGGTTTAATATTGTGAAATTTTAGACATTCAATGTAAAAACTTTTTCAAGTATATAGATGTAAATATAAAGCTTTCACGCATAGCATCTATCATATGTTTCTATTCACTTATGTTCCTTTTATTCTAGTTTAGACGTACAGTATTGTCTAATTGTCAAATATACTTCCATTGTAAGTCATAGAATGTGAGGTCTAATATTGCAGACATCATACTTACTGTATGTTTAAAAAATGTACCTGCATGACAGAGGTGATTTAATATTTAAAAATCTGTTTTATA